>OX155964.1:14622216-14651083 GCA_944548615.1 Micropterix aruncella | reverse complement strand
GTTTTATTTGAATTCAACGTCAGCTGATTGCTTTTAAATCAGCTACAAGTGACAGAGGGATATTTATAGCATCTTTCCCACTTTTTCATTGTTTGGTATTAAACACGAAACTGGTATCATCTGCATATAATAACATTCTGGAGTTTACTGGCATTGCGTCTGCTATATCGTATATAAACAATATAAATAACAATTGGCCAATAAAGTTGCCTTGTGGTACTTCACATGGCCTAAAGGTATGTACTACACGCGAGAATGCTTTCACTGTCATTTGCCGTTTATTTTTAGCGCCATGCTTGGATTGTAGAGAAATCGGAGAGTAGTTGACCTGTATAACCCCTGATTCTCACGTCTTCAAATACCTTAGAGAAATAGCTGTGCTTCAGCGTATCAAAGGAAAAAAATGAATCAGCATTAGGATATGCTATTGTCGTTGGTGCATATAAGATCGTTGGTAAGATTTTTTTAATGTTCTGTTGTGCTTTTTCCTTCCTTTCGTGAGAATCGGAACTGATTTTTGCTAGTATCTCGTTAATACACGACTGCCCATTTTTGCTAGTAGGTATCTCGTTATTACTCGACTGCATGAAAATGAGTGTAATGTGTTCAGAATTCAAATATGTAGGTAGGTATGTTTTTCGTTTCTTTATTCTACTATAACTTCTAAACCGCGAACCGATTAAGAAGTATGAGGTATTGTTAGAACCGATATATCATCTCCAGTCATAGAATACCTTAACTGTTAAAATGTTAAGTAAAATTATTCTTTTTGTATATGATTTATTTATTCTTTTGTATATGATTCGTCGTCGGTAAACCAAATTATAAATACTGAAGCACTTGCTATGTTAAAAATATCTACTTTACAGAAGACCATAAAAATAAAATCAAAAAATATTCTTGTTCTCTATCTGGGTGCCTCTCCAACTAGTGAAGGTTGGCAGTCAGCTCTGCATACTTCTTTTGGTCCTATCCATAAAAATCTGTGTACTTAGGAATATTAGGTATAAAAATAAAAGATAATTAAAAATATTAGGAATCAGATTATTATCGATTTCCTGCACAATTTTATGGTTTTATTTAGAGTCTAATTAGACATACTACATACTGCATGGCAAATAATGGAATTTTTCGCTACCATGTTGGTCACGTAGCATGTATTGTGTACTATTACTAGGTAGTATAGTATAGTACTTAAATAAATAATTCAAGTAAAACGATAATAATCCTGCACATTTTATTTAGGTAGGTAGAGAAAAAATGGTGTAGTAATATGCTATGCTATGTACATTGTTTAAAAAAGCAAGGGAAAAATATCATTTTTACCAAAATTATTTAGCTTTGGTTATATTAATAGCTAAGATTATTATAGCCTTTGTTCGTCGTTTTATTCTAGTAGCATACAGTTATTTTTTGTATTCGCGTATTCTTGTGGATTTTCTTCCTGTTGTTGATACGAAACGTGACGTATTTCTATACATTTGTAAATGTACATAAGACCCCGCCCCTTCTTGTCTTCAGCGTTCATCACTGTTAAGGAAAGTTAAAAATGTATATATTTCTTTGTTATTGCTATTTATACGCAGTGCTACTAAAGTGATTGCTTCAGTGTTGCTTGGTGATTGATTGAAGTTTTAGGTAGGCAATGAGATTTTTATAATGACATTTAATTTAATTGCGAGTTGATTTTCACCCAACCCCCCCCCCCCCCCTCCCCCCTGCAGTTTAAAATTCTAAAATATACATATATCTATAGTTTGGAGACATCGAAAACATTTTGTTTATGATTCCAAGACTATTGCGGTTGTTTGACATTAAAACTATTTACCGCATGACGTTTGTAGCATCCGACGTTTCGGCGATGTTGCAACTGCTGTTCTCCAGATTACCAGGTTGTCCAGGATACAAACTTCTGGCAGTATTTTTAAAAATCCTATTTATAATTTATTGTTTAGTGGCATGTACAGAGTTACCCCATGAAATTAGTTCACTCAATGATGATACATCCTGTACATGCACATTAATCATAAATATTATAACAATTTATTCTTCATCAGATTGAGGCATTTAAAAGTCTTTTTAAAAACATATTTTTTGTCAAAAATGTGAAAAATTGGGGAAAAGCCCAAGTATTTTTTTATTGTAGATTCGTAATATATCTTTTTTTAAAAACAAAGCTATATTAAAAAAATGATTTACCACAAAACAGTTAAAATTTTACTAATTTACTTTCTCTCACTAGTACAGAAAAAAAATACTTATGCATTTTTTCAATAAACCTTTCTTATTAGAGAATCGCATTTGCCGAAAAAATGTGGTTTCACAAAATTTGGCCTTTAATTGTCTCTTATATGTGGATATTGCGTATATTATGTATGGATATAACGGCTCCGTGTAGCTAAATGTAGTATAGTAGCTTTTATTATTTTTATTTTTACACCAAAAGCATCATTCTCTAAACGAATTCTTTCAAAGTGTCTTACCAAAAACTTACATTTTATCCTAGAACAATTTTATCCTACGCTGCTATTATTCTCCCATAAAAACTCTTGTAGATAACATATACAGTTTTGAGTATAAATTTTACAACCTAACATGATGGTTTCAAAGATTTCTTTTAAAAAAAATAGCATGTCAAGCTATTTTATTTTAATTTAATGGCCGGCTGATGACGAGCGAATCATCCGTCTATCATTTTTTAAAATAAAATTATACATTCATAATCTTTTGGTATTTTGAACTGAATTTGAGAGACGCCATATTTGCTGATTTTTTCAATATGCTTTATTCACTGTTTTTCGTTTAATTTCACTTTATTGTAGAGATTTACAAATAACTATTGTAGATATTTCATTTTGCAAAATTATGAGCTTGGTATACGAGATGGATAGATGAAGGGTGATCGTTCGCTAGTGACAAAGAGACTCTCATTGAACCTACATACCAAGCGTAATATGCGTAACATGCGTATTCTTTTTTATTCCGAATCGCAATAATATTTTTTTTGTTACTTTCAAGCGTGTATTGGAAGATCTTTATATTAATTCTCTTTGGTACCAAAATAAAATTTAAAATTTAAAATAAAAAAAAAACAAGATTTTATACATTTATTAAACTATTTTTGTGTCAGATGATCCGATTCCACTGATCATATAATTCTATTATAAACATAACTATTTTTTTTACAGATAATAGACATAGACTGTACGGGCTTCGAGATGATTATATTATTTCTGCTTGATTATATGAAATTTTTGCTGTTTTCAATAATAGTGTGGTTATGCTACAGTAATTTTAAAGCAATTTACAAATGGAATGAGGGTAGAAAAATGATCAATTTACTTCCTGGACCCCAGACGATACCGATATTAGGCAATATTCATTTGTTCATTTCTAGAGAAAGTGAGTATTTTGTCATTTTCTTGTTATTATTAAATGTTGTTGGGAAAGAGTCATACCAGTAGATATGACTCATAGTTAATATATGTACAACTCGTTGTATTTGTTTTTGTCTCCTGTATATCTCTCTTGCTTGCTTGTTCAATACGCTCAAATTAAAGCACATATCCTACTAATATTATAAACGCGAAAGTTTTTACTACTAATATTATAAACGCGAAAGTTTGTATGTATGTATTAATGTTTGTTACTCTTTCACGCAAAAACTACTGAATGGATTTTGATGAAACTTTACAATAATATAGCTTATACATCAGAATAACACATAGGCTATAATTTATTAAGATATAGTGTGAATTATCTAAAATATAACGATAACTGTCAAGTAAGTAGGAAAAAATCTAAGAAATTGACATTCGAAATTTAAATTCTATCCTACTAATATAATAAACGCGAAAGTTTGTATGTATGTATGGATGTATGTTACTCTTTCATGCAAAAACTACTAAATGGATTTTGATGAAACTTTACAATAATATAGCTTACACATCAGAATAACAAATAGGCTATAATTTATAAAGATATATGGTTTTCTATCATCATTATCACAATTTTTCATCACCACGCGGGTGAAACCCCTGGGCGCAGCTAGTATAATATAAAGGTTTATATAGATTTAGATGGATAAGGAATAATTCAGGTTTATATAGATAAGATAGGATTCAATTGTAATCAATGCCTTTGAGACCAGTCTTATAATATAATTGCGAAATCTTTATTTATAACCGATTCTGATAAGATCAAGATACTTCATTCCGCCCCCTTGCGATCAAGAAGATAGCTTCACAATTTCATTTTAATAATTACAAGAAAAAAATATTTTCACAGATTTATTTCAAGTATGCGGCAACATCGTTGAAAAGTTTAAAGATGTTAATATGCCGATCAGGGTTTGGATTGGAAATAGACCCGCAATAAGTAAGTATAAGTTAGGTACTTTAAAAACAACCGAATCTAAATAAAATAATTAAAGGAATACTCTCGGAGCGGGAGTCACTTATACTCGTAATTCAGTTACTAAATACAACTTTTTCTTGTATTGTTGTTATAAGGTAAGACTCAGCTAAGAAATTCGCAAAAGCACGGAGCATTCGAAATGTGGATAGATTCAGGACGATTTTCAATAAAAAATATATTGTTGTTTCTCTGTCTTGGTTATTTTTTAAATGTGCAGCTCATTAATATCCGGAAAGAAAAGAATTTCTTAAAATATACTAACTACGCCAAATACAAAACTTTTTGAAAAATAAATCTTGTATATCGCATTTCGAGCCTGCGTGTGTCATAACTTTTTAAACTGCGTAGAAATTAGTGATTACCGATATATGATCTATGATTACAGGTATATTAAATATTTTTCTTTTAGTAATCAATCGAGTACAGGATGCCCATGCACTGATGCATTCATCCAATTCTTTTGAAAAGGAAGAAAGCTACAAATATATGCGAGAGTTTCTTGGCCAAGGCCTCATCACCGGACATGGTAATTTTTTTTTTAAATAAACGTCAAAAAAGATAAAAACGTATACTGAATATTTGAAATTTGAATATGAATAATGCTTTTCCTGGATATCAAATTCCTAAACCAAACAAAAAATATACATGATTTAGAGATCAATTTTTTGTTCAGAATAATTGCCCGTAAACGAAAACACCCAAAAATATTTTTGCCCAACATGGACTTGATTACGGACGGTTTCAATATGGACGGACGGACAATATGGACGGTTTCAGTATCAGATTTTAATTTTGGCACTCCGTGTATATTTTTTGGCACTCCGTGTATATTATCAAAGTTTACATACAATAAAATTAATTAAAACGTTTTGTGTTTACACAGTTGGTGTTTGGACCCGCCATCGCAGGTTAATGACACCAATGTTCAACCAAAAGCTGCTGGAGTCGTTCGTGCCTATATTTAACAAGCACTCAAAAGAGTTGGTTGAAATTTTTCGCAAGGAAATAGGAAAGGACATGTTTGACGTCACCTATTACATAGCGGCCTGCTTGTTAGACTTCGTGTGTGGTATGTTTTAATTAATTTATTGTTAACCGTTAACTGGCGTTGTCAACTTAAGTGGCGTGGATCCAGTGGACTGTAGTTTTCAAGTACCTACAATTCAAAAATCTCACGAGCTTCAATTGTTTCAAATTCAGAATGTTATATGTGAAGATAGATATATTCATTAGAATAAATTAAAACATCGAGGAAGAACGTATATGTTCAGTTCATAACTTTTTTTTTACAGATAATAGATATATTCATTGGAATAAATTAAAACATCGAGGAAGAACGTATATGTTCAGTTCTGTCTCTTAACCCTTCGCCTACGTAACGACCAAATTTAGTTGCACATCAGAACACCGTTGACTACGTAACGACCAATATTGGAGGCTTGCTCCCGGAGTGCTCAGTAATATTATTTTCTAATTCGAACGCATCCTAAAATCAATACTAAATATCTCATTATTACCATAGATACATAGATGGCCGAAAAAAAATATTGGTTTTTATGAGCTAATATTTAAATATTTTTGTATATAAATAAGCAAAACAAAATATTACCTTTGACAGAGAATCTAATAAATATCACGATAGTATCTACAATTTCTGAATAGGGTTTCGTATTTTTCCGTAAAACAAGTACAAGTTAGAAATGCCGAGTTTTTTTCACTTTTTACACTTTCTCATATTTATTCATAATTATGTAATTGCTTTAGAAAATGAGATTTCAATATTCTACATACGAAATACCAATGCGATCATTGTGCAGTTATTCTTTTTATGAGTTATATAGTACTTCCATAGTTATATTACTTTTTGTCGAGCGCGGCGATATTGCAAGAAATTCCAATAAATTGCCGCGATCGGCCATGAAATTATGCCGCTACTCGAAGAGTTAAATAAACAAGGAAAAAGCTAAGGGAAAAATATACTTTCAAAAACATAAGATGAACAGAAATTTCTTTAAACAGCAAATCAGTTTCTTATATTAAAGATTTGATATAATGTTTTAAAAGCTATCGACAGATTTAAAGAAAATTATAATTAGTTAAAACGAAAAAAAATGCAGACTGATAACGATCGATTCTACTTTCCCAGCAGAGGGAAAGGATTGTGAACGCACTTCTGTGTCTCTGTGTGTGTGTGCGTATTCCTCCACGATAGCACCCTGAAGCTGAAATTTGGCATGCAAGCATCATTTGGTCATGGTTAGAGTTTCAAGGAAAGAAACTTGAAATTCGGCACGGAAATACTTCGTTGAGTCGGCTCAAAACCACATTTTGAAATTTTGGTTGGAATATCTCGTATACAAGCGAAAGAAAAAACCGCCGTATTAATACTACATCATATTGAAGAACAGCAATTTGAATACCCCGGAAATACTACAAATATGTTACATCTGCGATCATAATCACTTGACGCAATCACTATCTTAGTGGGGATGTGGGGTACGTGGGGGGGGGGGGGGGGGGGTATACGTACAGTACGTAGCAGAAAGGTGAATATTATTCTGAGAGCTCATTTGTAGGAGCGAACTTAAAGTTATTTACATCGAGCATACATATTACAAAAATGCAATATTCAAATCAATTCATTGACTGAATCTAAAATACACGAAAATATTAAAGTAACATAGAATAGCTTCGTGTTGTAGTAAGTGTTAAGAGCTAGTAGATGTTATGTAGAAAATTAAAAAGACACACTTTTTTCAGATGGAATTATGGGAACTAATATCGATGCCCAAGGAAAAGCTCAAGAAACTAAACAATTTGTGGATTCTGTAATGAAGTAAAGATTTTTGAATTTTATTGAAATACAAAGTATACTCTAGGCTTTGATCGCGTCTCTGTAAAGTTAGGATATAATATATTGTGCCAAGTTAATAAAGACTATTGGGAGTTATAATATATTGTGCCAAAGTAATAAAGACTTGGCTAATTTTCTTAAAGCTTTTTTATCAAACAGACCAGTAAAAGATTGAACATATATATTTATTTTAATCGGTCGGTTTTCGACATAATAATCAGTATTATTTTAATATTTTCCGTCGACGGAGATTTTTTTGCGTAGGTACCTCAAACGTCTTATTGGGTGGACGCGTCGATAGAATACTTGCTCTTATTCACTGTGAAAAATAATCACAACGTGGTATGTGTTGTTTTCGATTCGCTATTAAAAGTAAACTAATCGGCAAGCAGGAAGACACAGGTCCTGCATCTCATCGATTCGTTTAAATTCTACGTCCATCTACTTGATAACGTCCTTAGCAGATGTATCGGTGTTACCTGCTCGCTATGTTTATAGACCCGAGGACAGCGTCGGTAGAGGCTCGCTCATACGCCACTGTTCACCGCGCTCGCCGCATCAAATTTGCATCGACCTATCTCGCTGGCTCGTTGCGGAAAATTTGGGTATTAGTATGTGGGCCAGATACTCTTTTCTACATTGAAATGTAAACTGTGCACTTGTGTTAGTTGTAGTTGAGATCATGAATTTTTAGAATTTTTCACATCTATTTTAGATATGTTACTAAGAAATATTGTCCAAAGTACACTTATTATAACTTGAAAGTTTATCGGCCTGGATAAACTCCAAGATATTAGAATAACTGCGTTACCGCTTTATAACGCTGCTGGCTTAATAACTCAATTATTACACTGAATGGAAAGAACCGAGATCGCCGGTTTTGTTGAAATATCGCTGCCACTCTCCCAAACTCAGGGTCTTATTGATGTGATGACGATATACATATGATAAAATGATATAAAGAAATATTCTAATCTAAGAAAAAATATGTCAAAATAAACGCTCTAATAACGAATTGAAAACAACACACCTTCTTGTTTGCGTATAAATTTTCGCGAAAGCGAATACAGCCAATCCTCTATTCTTTTCTAGTTGTATGGAGATTACTCAAACGAGACTGAACAACCCTTGGCTGCGGCCTGGTCTCCTCTTCAAACTCAGTGGATATTCACAAATTCAGTTAAATTATTATAAGAATGTTCGGTCCTGGATTGATAACGTTAGTAAACTTCACAATAAAAAAATTAAAATGCTTGTCTTCTTTGCGTCACTGACTTACCATAAAATTATTTTCTCATTATACAGGCTTGGGAATGGAGTCCTGCATTTCCGAAGTGGGTTCTAAAGAAGCGGTCCAAATTATGGATAAAACTTTTTTTTCCAGTATATGATTACATATATTTTTTGGTGCCATTTATTAAAATATATTGAATAAATAGTTGCTCATGCTTGAAGTCTTCTTCCACATACTACCATATCTAGAGAAACCCCGGCGATTTCCCTATAAATTGCATCATTGGGTTCTTGTAGGTTTCGAGAATCATGGTCAAAAACCACTGCTTTGATGTACATTTTTTGAAATGTGGGCCTCCATTATGCCTCATCCTGTATGACAACTAAAACAGTATACTATACGAAATATACGATGTATTCAATTTTAATGTTTTTTTATGATTGCAGGTCATTTCGAGAAAGGTAGAACAACACTTCAAAAATCGGAGCCCTGATAATAGTAGGTTTATAGATTAATTGTAAATTTAATGTCTTAATGAAATTTTAATTATATCGTATCTTCTACGATTTGAAGTGTAATTTGAGCGCTCTAAGGAGCCTCGGTCGGCTTCAAAATGATTTTGAGGAAGAGGCAAGAGGACAATTTACAGGTAGTTTGCAGAAGTCAAGCGTGGCTGTGTCACTCTTACTGTAGAATTTCCTGAACGGTTTCGTGCAGCTTGGGCCACAAGATCCACTTTGTTCTCGGATCGGCTCAACTCACGATTCAGGTCCTATTCAGAAGCCTCCTCGAATGGAAGGCTACCCCGGGTATAAGACTCCCGTGTCCTAGGCCTCAGAGCTAGTGGACCGGTTTCTCCCGGCGGGATTGCAGCCCGGCGCCACTGGACGGTTTGCGCACCGGTCGGCAAAGCCAATCGGTTGTGCATTCTGACTAATTGCTGAAGGGGTCTGGAGACTATGGAAATACACTATTTCCTAAGCAGCAGGGGTGGATGTTGACCTGACATCATGCCACTCTTGAAATGACCTTGGGCCACTCGATCCCGTGTGGCACTACAGGCAACGAACGCCCAGGTTCGCGATAAATTCCAACTGAATTTCCGCTGTAATACAACAGGTTGCGTAAGTGACTTCGGACCTGTAACCAGTCGGGAGGACGGAGGTATCCTGAAGGTTAATTCCAGACGGAGATATCCTGCCAAAACTGGTAGTTAGGGGGCGAGGATGCCCGCTGGGTACCTTTCCCGGTGCCTCGCCGTAAGGCGTCTCTAACAAGTTGCTGGTGAACTAGACAGTAGATTGTTATGTCCCCAAGTCTTCTACGCTCATCCCATGGCTGAAAGAATGATCTATATCGTTATACCAGTCTGGGGTGAGGGGTTCGCCCGTTGTAGTCGACACCGCCATCCTGTAGAATTTCATGAAGGTACACCACGGCTGTCAACAACAAAGACATTGATGCTGGGCGCAATGTCATCGAAACATACAGGCATGTGCGCTACCATGAGATTTGGGTATCCTAAAGCATAAGTATGAGTCAGGCATTATTACACCCTTATAAGTATGAGTTAAGTATAAATTACACCCTTAAAAGTATTAGTCAAGCATAAGCATCAATCCTCCATAAACGTTTGACTGAAAGAAATATGTACTCGCGGTGGATCCCATACAGTCTGACTGAATATCTAAATATCTGAATACCTAAATTTAATATCAAGTTAACATTGAGTCAAAATTTACTCTGAGTTACTTCATTTAACGGTTAATGGATTGACCGATAAACTCTTGCTGGAGCCGTTTGTAAGGCCGCTAGGCTACTCTTACCTCCGTGTTCTGGATAGAAGTGATGATTGTTCTCTGGCTCAGTATGTTAAGCATCCATTGAGAAGTACATGGAAAGCCTAAATTAACACAATGTATACATATAAGATGAAATACCGACGCACAGTAGCCGACATAGCATTGCTGTACGATATCCTTCACGATTAGTTGGACTCTGCTGCAATATTGCCATTAGTCAAAATATGTGGGCCTACCAAACAAAAAGATTCCTCTGTACGTTTAGTGTACCAAGGTGCCATCCAAGCCGTATTACGGCACGCACAAAAATAGGTTCGGGGATCCTGACGCTGATATTTTACATGTTTCGATTAAAACAGAATTCATTTGATAATACGAGTGACAGTTTATAATAATTGATCTATACTAATATTATAAAGAAGTCGTGTTTGTAAGTTTGTATGTTTGTAACTTTGTAAGTTTGTATGTAGGGGGTAATCTCCGAAAATACTCATCAGATTTGAAAAATTGTTTCACTAATGGAAAGCTCCATTATCGACGAGGCTAAATTTTATTGTGATGGATATTACGATAGATTTTATTTATTTTATATATTTATTTATTTTTTACATAACCCAAGTTACAATTTACAAAAAGAAACCCCTTATTATAACCCAAAAACATTTTATAATAAGTGTACATATTATACCTAGCTTAGAAAGAAAATTCATCTTTTGACATATCGGTTTACCACCTCACTAGGTATGATCCTGTGTTGAGGTGGTACTAACATCGGTAAATTTAGTAGGTATATAAAATAGTGTCATAATATATACAACTTGATCACACTCGAGACCTCAATAATTCTTCAAGTCTTCCCTAGATTTATTTAAAAGCCTAGTTGCCACCACTCTTCTAAACGTAGCGTAAGGTACGTCGGTCGTTTGTACGTCCATTGTCAGTTTATTGTAAAGCTTCCGAGCTAGAAATGTATAATGTCTTTGTCCGTACGTCGTCATTTTCACGAAATCACGATATTTGAAAAACAAATCGGAAAAAATGAGCTGGTGAGTTGTTTCATCGGCGTGCGCTAAAGATACGGTTTAATATATGTCAAAATAACGTACAAAAAAACATCGACCTTAAAGAGTTCTATAAAAAAGTTGACGACAGCATATACCCAACTTTTTTATTTAAGCTACAATAACTGCTGTTATGTTTCAAAAAAGTAAGAAAAATAAGTAGGCAGTGTTTGTTGAAGACATTAACAATAACATATGAATCCTCATCAAAATAAATTATTCTATTATCACGGGTGTTAAATAGTTGTAGAGATATCATGAAATTAGTAACGAGTGGCGAGGAACAAGACGAGATAGGTAGCGTGCATCTGAGAGGGGACGCCTTGCACAAAATATCTAAAGGTAGAGTCTAAAAAGGCAAATAAACGCCATCCTACTTAAATTAACAAATCGACTCGAAACTTTACGCGATGCGAAGAAGCTAGAATATTGATAATTGTGTAAAGCGAAAAATTTTAATTCATAATAATGTAACTTAGAACATACTTAAGCTAAATTTCCATTCCCTCCTCCCTCCCTATTTTTATTGTATTTTAGGTATATATTTATTTCCCACATTATACCAATTATTATTATCTATTATTCATCACTGATTTACATTTAATAATGCGCTTCTAATAACAGTATGCAATTTCATGGGTATTCCATGGCCTATGTATTTTTCATGATAATGTTTTGAAAATTATCATTTTATCCTGAAAAAAAAAAATTCCTTGTACAAAATGTTTTTACTTAAATTTTGAAATTTAAATTATAATATTGTGTTTTTATTCAAATAATATATTATATTATTTTTCAGAGGTCATAAAAACTCCGACTTGTGTCCTGGGACAATTATTAGACCTAACTCAATCCAACTCCGAAGATAAATGGACAAAAAAGGAGGTGGTCGAGGAAGTTGATAATCTTTTTATTGCAGTGAGTATTCAGTCTAAGATGGATTATATGTTTTCTATTTTAGCTGGCAAAAACTTGGATGAAGGTTCATTATACTGTATTAACGGATGTTACTTTTTCAGGCAGTAGATACGTCTGGAACTACAGTCGCTCTTACATTAATGCTAGTAGGAATGTATCCACACGTTCAAGAGAAACTCTATAACGAGTAAGTCCAATTTATAAAAAATAAATCTCAATGAAGCCTCTGGTATATTATTATATAAATACCTAAATTTATTAGAATAGTAATACTTTATTTTCGTCATGTGTATTACCTACCAGTACCTTATTAAAATATATCTGACAATTCATAGCAATTTAATTCAAAGCCTTTTATTGTTTATATTATTCATACAATCAATCATAAATAAGACAGATTTATCACTACGTGCGCAATATCATCAAAGAGAAATAGGAGATAGATAAATGTCGGATGTAATTTTAAGGGTATTTAATCAATTATTAAATTTAAAAAAAAACAACAAAAAGTAATATAAAAATTCAAACATTTCTAATATATAAAGGGAGCTGGTTCCATAGACATCTTTGCTTCATAGACATGGTTCTTTATCATTTCAGAACGTAATAGGTAAAGGAGGGGATAGGAAAGGCGAGGAAAATGTAGTTATTGGGATAAGTAATGCCTTTTTATTAACTCTTTTATGTTGGAAAGCTTTATAACATTTTTAATATTTGAAGGGAGCTGGTTTCACAGACGAGCTGCGTGGACAGAGAGATAAAGAGGGTAACAAAGTATTTGATTTGAGTGGGAGCCTATGATTTCCAAGAAAATTGAAATTCTCTTGAAAACTGAGAGGTGCCGTGGGATTATTGAGAACTTTAAATAGCAGTGCTAAAATGAGAACATATCTGCATTCTCGATTCGAGGCCATTGAAGACAATTCCGAAATTCCGGCACAATTACCGACACGACGTGACAAATTCTGTCGTAATTAGAATCAACTTAAAGGGTATGCAAAAAGTGTGCTTAATTTAGAAAATTTCTTTCAGAATTTATGGAATCTTCGGAGATAGCGACAGAGATATTGTAGCGGAGGACGTAAGAAAGTTGGTTTACATGGAGCGAGTCCTTAAGGAAACTTTGAGATTCTACCCAGTCGCACCTTTCATCGGAAGGAAAACGACTGGAACCGTACAACTTGGTATGTTTAATTTTGTTTTTTACGTCGTCTTCTGATCTCATCCTTTCATAATGGATGGATGGATCAACCTGTATAATTACTTTCTATCATAAACTTTTTACCCATATTTTTATATAGCAAAGCATTAGATCTCTTTACTCGTATACATTAGCCATACTGATATGAGGAGGGCTCCAATATCCACTGACAATGTATATATTTAACAAATTTTATACTCGTATAATTTATTTACAGAAAACTGCAAAATACCCGAAGGAACCGATTGCCTCCTGAACATAAGAAGTATTCATATGAATCCCAAATACTGGGGAGAAGATAGTGAAGTTTATGATCCCGACAGATTTTCTCCTGAAAGATTATCAGGAATACATCCAAAAGCATTTTTAGCTTTCAGTGTAGGACCAAGGAATTGTATAGGTGATTGAACATTGCATAATTTTTTTTCTCCGTAATTATATCGCACCCCGCTTCAAAGTCGGTACAAGTTGAAAACCATAAATATTCCAGGAGAGCCATTTTAAGATTGGCAAAAATGTTAAAACGTTAAACAATAGCGCTTTTACAGTTACGAATTTGCGGTAAATACATAAGCTACGTCTAATATCCCCTCAACAAAGTTTATATCTCAAATATTCCATAAACAAAGCTTAACACTTCCCAAAACAATCAATTTAGTCTTGTATCACTTTGAATCAAAATTTATTTATGAAAATATGAGTTGTGCCATAATATGCTATTACAAACGAAGCATTTCAAAACATTAAAAATGGCGATCATCAAAATTGACATAATCCTAAATATGTTACTTTTTAATACGCTTTTATTAGGTCGACCTGTATGTAACTAACTATGTAATGGAATCTAAGGTAACTAATTTAACCATCATCCAAGGATCGTAGCCTCATGAAAATTAGCAGCTGTATGTAGTTCTGATCACAATACAATAATATGGTACTGTCGAACTGATCTGATGATGGAGTCGGAAGATATGAACTGGAACTTCATGATGGAATATCGTATCATAGCTGTGTTTGGACTTTTATTTATTTATTTATTTATTTATTTTCAGGAAAACCAACAGCTAATTATAATTTAACAATGCCGGAGTAACATAGCAGAGAGCCAATTAAAGGTTTTCACGTTTAAATAACGTTGTAGAAACATATGTGATCTTTCAATTAAAGCTATCGATTAAGAATGCATCAAAAATTATGCCTTGACTTGTTAGAAAAGTCTTGGAATGAACTTTGACCACGAGTAGGTTTCAAGGTCTGATGATGTGGTTTTTACGTGCATTTATAAAAGCGTGTTTTTAGTGTTTTTTTTAACTATTAATTTATTAGTGGTAATATACACAAGATAAATAGCCGGGAAGATATTACATCGCCATAAAAGTGGCATAACTAGTAATTCCAATTATTTACGGGCATATAATTATGGGTTACATTAAAACTAAACTGACTACAGCCGAAAATTAAGTAATATTATTTATGTTGCAAAAGGGACACAAATGATATTACACAATTTTCGGTTTCATATATTACATATTATATATTACATACATATTATATATATATAATATGTATGTAATATATATATATATATATATATATATATATATATATATATATATATATATATATATATATATATATATATATATATATATATATATATATATATATATATATATATATATATATATATATATATATATATATATATATATATATATATATATATATATATATATATATATATATATATATATATATATATATATATATATATATATATATATATATATATATATATATATATATATATATATATATATATATATATATATATATATATATATATATATATATATATATATATATATATATATATATATATATATATATATATATATATATATATATATATATATATATATATATATATATATATATATATATATATATATATATATATATATATATATATATATATACATATATATATATATATATATATATATATATATATATATATATATATATATATATATATATATATATATATATATATATATATATATATATATATATATATATATATATATATATATATATATATATATATATATATATATATATATATATATATATATATATATATATATATATATATATATATATATATATATATATATATATATATATATATAGTATATTATATATTACATATTATCAGCAGATATCAAAAGCAGATATTGAATTCTATAATAAATTGCCGTTTTAGAGAATGAAACCAAAAAACTAAAATTCTTAATTCCTTAGCTTTACTTCCCATATAAATGCATAACAGGTTTTATTTCTTACAGGCCAGAAATATTCCTACATAGCGATGAAAATACTTCTTTCGACCATTTTAAAGAATTACAAAATTTACTGCGATATGAAAATGAAGGATATCAATCCGAATATTAACTTGGCCATAAGATTAAAAGATGGCTACCGAATTACAATAGAAAAGCGTAGGAAAATTACCGTTTTTCCAATCAATAAAGATGATGAATTAAGGAAGATTTAATAATGTTATTGAATTGTTTGTTGATTTTTGATTCTTACATTTTTTCATTTGGAAATTTTATTCATGTAATAGCAGCACTGAAGTTTTTAGCAGGCAACTAATATGATAAATTTCTTGTTAGGTAGGTATATATGTAATAATTATTTTAATATATGAATACTATAGTTATTAAAATATTAATATAAACTGTCAGATTGTTTGCAATTAGGTATTATCCTATTTTTAATTTTGAAATGAAAACTCTTTGTGAGATAACTTATCACGTAAGTGATTAATTATTAAAGCGAAACACGAAATAGGTATTTAACTACAAGAAACAACAATTGTTATTAGATATAAAACGAAATTTCCTTTGAATTTATGCTACGTCGGAGACGCAACAGCTGAAATCACCCACGTGGTGTTGTCAATTGCAGATTATATACAGTAATATTATTAGGTCGAATAGAACCACCTAAACTTGCAATTTTTAAATCAATAAGAAAATTAAGTTTCTTGCAGACAAATGTTGTGATAATTTTTTTTGGTAGGTAGGTATATACGTAATAATTATTTTAATATAATAATAGAATAATATAGTTTTTACCATTTTCTTCATGTATGTAGTGTATGCATGTACATGTATGTAATATGTATGTAGTGTAGTTTGCGCAATTTGCTGTATAGTTTATTTACATAATTAACATACAAAACCTGTCAGATTGTTTCTAATTAAGTATAGTCTTATTATTTTTTTTTTATCTTTTTGTGAGATAACTTATCATTTAAGTTATTAATAATAAAAAGAGGAACAAAAAAGCATTGTATTTAACTATTAGAAACAAACTATTTTCATTGAATATAAAACAAAATTTTGTTAGAATGTATGCTTCGTCGGAGATACAACAGCTGATATGTATACTTACTTATTACTTTCAGCCAAGTAGTGTTGTTTGTCGGTTGCTGACTATATACATATGTACAGTATTATTATTAGTTAGAATGGAACCACTAAAGTTCGCAACTTTTTTTGTCAATTTTATAATGCTTGAAACGTCAAACGATCCGTTCTGCACTATGCCGAAATGCTTCAGTATGCATTGTGTATTGTTAAGGTAACACTGCGCTTATCGAGCAACGAGCAAATATACATTTTCACATGTTAATTTCATATAAATTATAGTTTAGATCAGGGGTCTCTAAACTATGGCCCGCGGCTAAACAATGGTCCGCGAGCACTAGAAATCGCGGCTAGTGGCGGCCATCTTTAACGGCCGCCTTTTTGTTTCAAGCACGGATTTGAAAGTGCCTCCCTATCTGAAAAGTTACAGAAAGTCACAGAAAATGGCATCTTCCAATCAAAAAGTGAAGTTTCTTGTCTATTTTAGCCGTGTACACAATATACTAGTGGCAACTGTCCTAAACCTACCACAGCCGGTCGTTAGTCCGGAATCCACCGCTCACCCCCGGATGTGTACTAATAGTATATGATAGGCCCGACTTCTGTCGGTAAATTCCTTGGCGACTGCGTTTGTATTTTATTTATAAAAAAAATGAAAACTATGCAAGCATTTCCTATGGTTCTATATAATTCTTTTTATTTAAGCAAATTAATTGAGTGAATTAATATCTATATGTTGAAATGTACATTTTGGAATCTATGTTAATATAGTTGAGTCATTCTAGTTCTCGATGTCTGCGTAATCTAGAAAAAAAAATAACTTTTGGTTTAAAAACACACGAATTCAGTATAGACATAGTAAAATAAGAACAGTATAACATCCCTATGTAGGCACCGATTTCGCACTCATAAAAGCGCCCGTTGTCCGTACGCTACCACTACATAGATTGTCGGGCGCCTCGGTGCTAGCCAGTCAGGGCTGTCGCGCGACAGCTAAGTATACAAAAGTGGAAAGTTTTCTGTACAAGCTGTTAGGCAACCTATCAGAAATTACATTTACGAGTATTACATTTACGTTACGAAATTACATTTACGAGGTAACGTTTATTGTTCATTTGCATAGGTAAGTATGTGTGTAGGTAAATAGGTGCATTGGTATGTAAGTGCATAGAGAGATAGGTAGATGCGTTTTTGTTAAGTACCTACTTCAACTTACTAAAATGTAGGTATTTTGACCACACGCAACAAGTGATGAATGCTGTCACACAAAGTCAGCACTAACTCATATATTCTGTTACAGTACAATTTTAGGAACCGACTCTTGATCTATAAACGAAAAATACATAAACGTACATAATGATTATAAATAATTGCATTTCTGCTTTAATGGGATCCCAATTTGTCGATTGTGTATTTTTTGTGGCAACCCTGGTGGTTCGGCGAAGCATAGGCACTTATTTCGAAAACGGACTCGAGATGTCCTACTGATGTTATTTTACTATGGTATAGAGTTCTATTTTATAAATGAATAATACAATCAAGGTCTTATTTTTCTGAATTTCTCTATTACTGAGAAGGAATCACTGGATGATGATTACTAAGGGGAGAGTAAATATTTTATTTTTAAATTTGAACACACCTTTATGTTTAATTTGTGACCCAGTAGTAAAATTAATGATTCGAAATCAAAAATATTTCATAAGAGCATAGATAGCGCTGTAGATTTGTAGTTTTTACGTGATAACTTAAATTGAGCACTTTGCGTGCCCAATCTGGAGCAGTAAAATATATTTTTGCGTAAACCATTTCATAATTTTGTCTTCAATATTTTCAACAACATTACGGTTGACTTTAATACTAACATAACTAGAGAAGACTAGTCGTAAATGGGATTTAAATTATTCAGTTCTGTTGATACGGATTATGCATGCTGTCTACCAATCTGAAGGGTAAGCATTACTAATAAATTATGAATGCAACTCAAGGAAATGCAAATCGGCGCCAGGACACATCTTGGATGCGGCTTGCGATACTCGAGGATAAGTCAACTTGATTAAAATATAATTATGAACAAATAGAGTTCTCAACTACAACGGGCGAACCCGTCACCTCAGGAAGTTTTAACGATTAGTCGTTCTATCTCCCGTGAAGTGAGCGCAGAAGACTTGGACAAAACAGTCCACTGTCAAGCTCCGCCACATGCAAGAGGCCAACGCCTTAACTGCGAGATAACTAGGTGTGTTACCCAGCGGGCTTTAACTCACGCCGTTACTTCCAATTGCGACCAGATTACTCCGGTATCTCGATTGGTTACGAGTACGAGGTCGCTTGCGCGGTCCTATCCCATACGAAGCGGTGAAACGGTGTATACCGAATCTATCACGGACCACGGCATCCTTTGCCCGGCTGTTCACCCAGGATCGGGTAGCCGATGGTCGTTTCAAGAGCAGTCGCAGAAAGGTCCGCAACCACCCCCGCTCTATAGGAAACAGTAATGCTTCCAGACTCCCCCGACTGTTAGTCAGAGTGCACAGTCGTTTGGCTTACGCCGCACGGTGCGCAGGCTGTCCAGGAGCGCCAGAAGGTTGATTCCTAGGGGAAACTAGCCCTAAGGACAGAGCTCGCACTTCATGCGTGGAGGCCGCTGGATGGGTGTTGACCCGTGAGTGTGACCAACCCTGAACAGAATGGGTCTTCGTGGCCAACTCAGCAAGGGCCCATTAGCTCCCTAAGTCTGTAAATCATTATGAACAATCTAAGACCTCTTTGCCACACACGATTTTTATACCGTGAAAATCTACAGTAGGGCGGTGTCCACTACAACGGGCGATACCGTCACCCCAGGCTGGTATAATGATATGTGATCATTCTTTCAGCCGTAGCATAAGCGTAGAAGACATGAAGAGAGACAAGACAATCTACTGTCTAGCTCGCCAACAGCCCGTGGGAAGGTACCCAGGCACCGAGAAAGGCACACAACGGGCAGCCTCACCCCCTAACTACCAGTTTTGGTAGGATATCCCCGTCTGGAGTTAACCTTTACGATACCTCCACCATCCCTACTGGTCCGAAGTCGCATACGCGACCTCTACCTGTTGTATTACAGCGGTAATTCAAATTAAATTTATCGTGGACCTGCGCATTCTTTGCCCGTAGTGCCACACGGGATCTAGCGGGCCAAGGTCATTTCAAGAGTGGCATACAGTATATTTCCATAGTCTCCAGACTCCTTCGGAAATTAGTCAGAGTGCACAACCGATTGGCGTCGCCGAACGGTGCGCAAATCGTTCAGTAGCGCCGGATGCAATCCCGCCAGGAGAAACCGGTCCACCAGCTTTGAGGCCTGAGACGCGAGAGTCTTACCCGGGTTAGCCTTCCGCACGAGGAGGCTTCTAAATAGGAGCTGAATCGTGATTTGAGCCAATCCGAGAACAAAATCGATCTTATGGCCCAAGCTGCACGAAACCATTCTCTACCTAAATCTACAGTTAATCCACCATGTGCCACGGTCGTCAGTGTTGTGTGGACGACTATGGAAGCTTGTCGACGGAACCGGCGGAAAAACGGACAAAGTTCTACAAAGTTCGTGGTATATAGTAGGATATAACATTTTTTTTAAAACTATATAAGCGCTTCATTGAAATCTTTACTATGGTTCTCCTTTGACACGTACTTTGTTTTCTACAGAGCCGCATAGTCAGGTAAGGTCGCGGTTGTTGCGCAAATGATTGCATTTACATAAGTGCAAGAAATGCCGCCGCCCGTGTCTGTGAACAAGCCTCCATAGCGATCCCTAAATCACTGACGACGGCGCCTATACACGGCGAATTAACCGTAGATTTTTAAACCATAAAAACGTGTGTGGACAAGAGGCCTAAGCGTCAATGGCACTCATGGATATATATACATAACTTTGAAGAAATCACTATTCCTGGGAAACGAGTCCTGTCACGCCCTAGCAAATGTCAAGGAGCTGAGTTGGTTACAGATCCGGTAGTTTCTTCAGGGAATGATGAATACCTCTGTCTTCAAAGTACGAGCTCAGTCCTGAACAGCAATTTCATGTCGATTTAAGTAATACTGTGTTGTTGCAACTAGATGAATGTAACCAGGAATAATAAAAGTTAATGTTATCAAGTTGTTATTTTATTTGGCGCGTATAAAGATTTATTTATTTATTTATTTCCCAAAACAAAATTAACCTTACTGATGATTCCAAATCGTTAATTATTTTTCTAGGCTATTATTCTAGATTATAACTATTATTCTACTATAGACTATTATTATAATTCTACTGTTAATAATATTATTATTACTCTACTCCATTACTATCATTATTATTCTAATATATAAATCATTATTCTAGAATATAAAATACGCGTAAGTAAAAGGGTTGTTATACATTCGATTCTGCGAATATAATTTGCATACTGAGTATTCACGCAGTATACACCATCCTTCTCGCCGCTGACGAATTAGCCACGGGATCCGAAACTTTCGACCAAGGTACTCAAGTACTCACTTCTATTCGCTTACCAACTAAAATCTCCGGTGCGCATCGACATGCATCGTGGGTTTCTTATTCATTTTATGCCAACGAGCAACAACGAAGCGTTAACGGGTTCAGCTACTATGGATATAAAATGCGAGTTCTACGTGTATAAGTCTGCAGTTAATTGAAGGAAATCTATCTGTCTCATTTACACCTATATATGTAAATGCTGCTTTTAGGACACAATAAAATCAAGCAAATTATTAAGGCTTTGGTGACCTATTTCTTTTCTTTGGATTTCTTTGTAAGCCACTAATGCGACATAAATAGTTGTAGTAGCAGTGTTTCCAGTCGCATGCTTCCAGAAAATGTCCTCCAGACTACCGTAGGTTGCCAATTTCTCTTCCATATCAACGAGAGTAAGAATCGCGTACATTACCTCAATATACTAATATACACTAACGATACAAAAAAGTACAAGTAAATAAAATATCGACTGTACACTCAGCAAGACTGCAACAAGACCAAAGCAAGACTGTACCATATTATAAGAGGATATTATTTGCCTAAAACAGTACTGTGACAAAGACGGTTCTTATCATTATACGCGTATAAATACCGATATATCTAACATTAGCCAACAGTGAAAATGCAACAAGAACAAAGTCTGTGGTAAATCGACCCCGCTGATCACGAAAACGATCATGAAAATCCCCGATTAGCGGTACTTTTCGGTATATGGGTAGGGGGGGAGGGGGACCCCTATATGCTTATCATTAACTGACATCCTCCCCAGGCGTGTCAGTTAATGATAAGCATTTACAGAGAGAAAGAGACTTACTACACATTACTACAGAGAGAAGGATTGGCAATTGTGTCAATCAGTTAAACCTGTAAGACACAATTATTATATTATATAAACCCCTCACAGAATCAAGCAAAGTTATACTCCCTGCTCATCATATAAAACTGGGCCTAGTTAAAAACTTCGTAAAAGTGATGGATAAGGCTGAGGAAGCATTTTTTATTTGCCTAAGAAATATCCACGTCTCGGGGTAGCTAAAATAAAAGAGGAGTTTTTGTTGGTACGTAAACTATTTCAGGATGAACATTTCAATAAATTTAAGTAATATATATGAGGAAATAATCTGGGATTTCTTTGTTTAAATGTCCAAAAACTTCCTTGAAGATCATAAGGCAGAAGACTATAAGGATCTTGGGGAAATTCTTCTGCAATGCTATGATAGACTGGTGTGTAACATGTCTTTAAAGGTACATTACTTACAGTCACACTTACACTTTTGCGCATTAGCGACGAACATGGTGAACGCTTCCACCAAAAAAAAATCGGACATAGAAAAAAGATACCAGGGAAAGTGGACCGAATCAATCTTAGTGGATTATTGCTGGATGTTAATTAGGGAATCGCCAGCCACAAAATACTAGCGATTGCGTCATCAGTGACCTTCCTCCGAGGGAGAACTGCCCATATGCCCATATGTAAATATGTACACGGCCCGGTGGCATAGTGGTTAGGTCGCCTGATCTGACATTGTAAGGTCCCGGGTTTGATTCCCGGCTAGGTCACCATTTTCCGTTGGGATCAAATTAACAAACACATACTTACAGACATGTTACACGCACACATACATATAACACGTCATAGTAGGGTTAGTTGTAAGAGATTGTCATATGACAATAAACCCGCCCATTGTGACATTTTCACAATAAAGAGTATAAACAAATAAACAAACAAACAAACATGCAAGGGCAATTCTGAAAAGCTTTAACAGCTAGAAACAAAAGCTAAAATTGAATTTTCATTATCATTTCCGCGTTCCTTGAAAACATAAAGATGAACTACTGAACTATGAACTTTTCATTATTACAGAAAAACAGATAAATTTTGTTGGCTAGTATAATATTTAGCCTTTGTTATAATAATAGGTTGGTCATATAATAGCTAGTCAATTGTTCGCTCTTTTGTTGTAGTGGTGTACATTTATACATTTATTTCTTGTATTCGCGATTGTATAACATACTTATTGTATTCGCAATTGTTTAACTTCAGGTGTCTTCTTGTGGGTTTTCTTTCTGTTGTTTGATACAAAAAGTGATGTTTTGTTATACAATTGGAAAATATATGATCCCCGCCCCTCCTCGTCTTCAGCATTCAACACTGTTAAAGAATGTCACAAATATATATTTATTTGTTGTTGCCATTTATACGTAGTGCTTCCACAGTGATTGCATCAGTGATGCTTGGTGATTGCGTGAAGTTTTAGGTAGGTAATGAAATTTTATATTGAAAATGTAATAAATTTAATAGTTCATTTTTTCCCAACTCGCTCCTCCCCCCACTCTCCCGCCTCTTCCCCTCAAACTCTATTTCAGACAATATTTGATACTTCAAAAAAGTAGTTTTGAGACTCCGTTCTTTTATTTTTGGAAATCCAAAACTATTGCGGTTGTATGACATTATAAAAAAGTTATACCGAATTTACCGCGTGAAGTTTTTAGCGCATGAAGTTACGGCGATGCTGCAACCGCCGTTGTCCAGGGTACACTGGACAAAGTCTGTTACCGGAACGTCGGCTGCTACAAAGTTCACGCAGTAAATTTGTTTTACCTTATTCATAATTTTTGTTTTGTTTAGTGGCATGTACACAGTTAACCCTGAAATTAATAAACTCATTGATGATACAGCCTGTACGTACATGCGCAATAGCCATAAATAATATAATAATCTAATCTTCGTCCGCGCGGGGACTTTTAAAGGTCTGCTTAGAAAAATGTTATTAGGAAAAATGTGAATAAGGTTAAAACGACCGAGTAATTTTTTCTCAGGGATTCGCTATATTTACTTTTATTTAATCAATTACAAAAGCTATGTTAAAAATAGAGTGTACCATATATAAAATGTACTATTTTACCGTTATTAATTCTTATTTGCAGGATTTTCTTTCAATTAATTAATAATATTCTTTTGTGTAATATCACTAGTGGAGAAAGAGGTAAATCAAATATTGTTTTCTTCAAGCTTTCTTATTGGATTGCTAAAGATTGCATTTGCTAAAAGAAATTGGTTTCACAAAATTTTGCTGGTATTTGTCTATTATGTGTGGATATTTCACGGAAATATTTGATATTAGCATGTGTACCACCGAATAAAGATATGCGGTCCGGCTACTGGGGCGAGGGCAGTTCTGCGAATTTCGGCACCCCTCATAATATCGGATTACACGGCTGTTGCATGCCTATGCAGGGATGTGTGTTGGCATGAGATGCTGGCGATCGTCCTTTTGCGAGTATTATGTATTGTGTAATTGTTTATTTGGAGTATGTATGTAAACGCTGAGTAGATTAATAAGAGGAAATAAACCGTATGTTTATTTCACGAGCGTTAATTAAGTTAGAATATGGTTATATTGTTAAAATTAGATTTGCGATATGCTAAAATAATGTAGGATAGCGTACGATATGTACAATGTAATACAGAGCGTCTCTATAGACGCTGTGGACGCGGAGGGCGCTCTGTAAAATATTTTCAGTCTGCATTTTTACGGCCCGAGCGAAGGGCACGTGTTAGGTACATTGCATTTGGCGGCGTTTTACCAGCGTACGCTTGCAGTTTTAGAATAAACCTTTGGAAAGAAAAGTTCTTGGTTTTAATGTACGGAAGAGAGACACTGCAGACCAGAAAGTGCCGCCACGGTCGCGTAGCAACGATCCAGTAAAATTAAAGAATTGCTAAGGTGGGCGACGAACTTAAGACCGTCTTCAGAGTGCAAGCTGAAGAGGAACTTCGCGCTACAGCATGTTGGTTTTAACCCTTCGAGTAGTGGAATAATTTCATGGCAGACCTGGCAATTTATTGAAATTTCTTGCAATATCGCCGCGCTCGACAAAAAATACTATAACTATGGAACTACTACTATGGAACTATAAAAAGAACAACTGGGCAATGATCGCATTTAAATTTGAATTTTATTTTGTAAAACAATTAGACAATTATGAATAAATATGAGAAAGTAGAAAAAGTGAAAAAATCTCGGCATTTCTAACTTGTGTTACAGAAAAATACGGAACCCTATTTAGAAATTGTGAATACTATCGTGATCTTTATTTGATTCTCTATCAAGGGTAATATTTCGTTTTGCTTATTTACATACAAAAATATTTTGATATTAGCTCATAAAAACCAATAAATTTTTTTATGATTTCTCGAAAAAAAATATGATAATGTTTGACAATGGAATTGTACCAGAAATATCCGCGAAATGACGCGTAAAATTTTTCTAGCGGCCGTCTATGTACTAATGGTAATGTTGAGATATTTGGTATGGATTTCAGGATGCGTTCGAATTAGAAAATAATATTTCTGTGCGCTCCGGGAGCAAGCCGCCAATATTTATCGTTACGTAGTCAACGGTGTTCTAATGTGCAACCAAATTTGGTCGTTACGTAGCCGAAGGGAGATATAAATTCAGTGATCACTAATACCCTACCGAGTTTCTTGGATAAGTAATAGTAGCAAACGGAGTAGGGGGCTTGTATGCAGCCTTTGATGTCACCTGGACCTATTAGATCTTTTGCAACTACCTACTTTGTGCTTGTGTCAGTGGTCTGCTAGTAGCCCGGTACTGCTTACCAGTTCATACAGATCACTGACCTTTAAGATGGGCAGATCGCTGGGTTAGAGAAAGGCTCGTCCCAGTAAACTGTGTCTTTTTGCGGCGAGGCCTGGGCAGCGACCGACGATGTGTATGCTGTCTTGAGGTTCTTCGCCACATGTTCGCAGTCCTTGCTCTCGGTCATCTTCTTGGATAAGTCAACGATTTGCAGAATCTAATGATTCACTTAAATTATTGATTTGGTAAACTTTTAATGTAATCAGGAACCGATTTTTATCTACATGTAAATGTAAGGAAAGTAGAACCAAGAAACCTTCTGTCAAAGATCAATAAAATAACTAGTTCACATATTACATTATGCCTACATGTAATATAATAGTGCAATTTTACCCGGTATTGCACGGGTGGCGTTCATGGCGGGTTCATCGGTTGAACAATATAGAAGATGATGCGCTTCAGCACCATCTATCTAGTGGCGAGTTAAAAAAGTGGAAAGCGCGGATAATATTATCCGTTTTCAAATACTTGTTTATAATGAACGCTATTAAAGTGGATAAGCAGCAGGGCCATCTAGTGGCGAGTTTCGACAAAGTGATGAGCATAAAAACCTTCTTTATCAAAAAATAAACATATATGCCAAGTTTCATAGTGATCGGGCAAAATCCTATTTAAATTACCTTTTATTATTATTTTTCAGATAATACAGACTGGACGTGCTCCGAAATGATTATATTATTCCTAATTGAGTATGTTAAATTTCTGCTGATTTCATTACTATTGTGGTTATGCTACAGTAATTTTAAAGCAATTCATAAATGGAATGAAGCTAGGAAAATGATCAATATGCTGCCTGGACCCCAGACGATACCAATACTAGGCAACATTCATATGTTCGTTTCTGGAGAAAGTGAGTATTTCTACCTGTACTAAAAGAACTAGTAGAATACCTTTACTGTGCTATAAAAACATTACTTACTTAATATTACACTAGTTTTATAAAAAAAGACAGTTTATGCACAAATGGCGGAAAATAATTAACTTCAAATGGTCGGATTTATTCAAAAAAATCCAAGGTTTTCTAAACTTCAACACAGTTTTACTTTCAGTATTATGGGTCACTATGAGATAATGTTAAACTCTAAAATGAATCGTCGATTACTCTGCCGTGGAAATCCCACAAAGACGAAGCGTTTATTAAGAACATTGGAAATAATTTTAAATGTTATTTTTATATTATAATTTTAAATAAATATTTAAAAATTACAATACTGAAAACGGGTATTACTTAATACGAAATAAGAAAGAAACGCTTTTAATTGAGACAACGATAATATGCGATTACGACTAAGAGGTATCATAGTTACATTTTTAACCCGAAAAAAACAACGGTTAAAGCAACGACATGCAACGGATGTCTCAAAAATAAAATCCCTATAATATAGGCTACCAGCGATAATAAGTATGAGTTATTTTAGAAATACGACGATAAAACAGATATTTTCCATCAAGATTCAATTTAAGATCATGTATAGCCAGTTTTACCTAATAATTGGTTGTCCTTTATAAAAGGGCTAGTTTTTAAAACAGTACTGGACAGATAGTGGAAAATACTAACAGCAGTCACGAAATTGAATTTTTTTAAAGTCCGATTATATATTAGAGGCAAATAATTATATGTAAAATTTGTCTAGAATCGTAGGATGTTGCTCAAAATTTTCTTCATTTCTCCCGCACAAATGACTCTAAAAGACTAAGTTTTTAAAAAGAGATACTATCACGTGAAAGCATTACAATATGCTATTATTGAAATAATAATCACTATCAAAAAAAAATATTCAAAAATAGCGACACAAAACTTGCTAAAAAGAGCAAATTTATGCTTTGATCATAACGACAAATACTTCGAACATTTGAAGGTAGATTTTCTGTTTGGTTAGGTAATCATGTACATGAAGCAATTCATATTTCATTTCAGACTTCATCTACATACTTCATTATTTTCTAAAACTATCTACCTTCATATCGTATAGTTCAATAGATATGTCACTTTCTAAGAGACTTTTGTATGAAACAGAGTCAATTTGACAACTTCTAACAACTTTAAATAATAGTTGAGTTAAAATGATATGCTTCCGACATATTTTTTTTTATTTTGACGTATGGTGACTTCTTCAAAAATGTGGATTTTCAAATAAAGTAATAACGCCAATTTCTATTTGTAAAACATCAGCTTTTTGGCCCCTTTTAGAAATGTCTAGTGGTTTCAAAGTTGCTCGTACTATTCCGTTTTAAAAAATCGGCCCCTATATATGTAACAACCCTAAATAAAATAACTACTTCTTCTAGTTTTGGTTTAGAAACAATGATTAACGAGTAATTAAGAAAGGATTCAATTATAATAAATACCTTTTAGACCAGTCTGATAATATAACCGCCAAATCCTTATTTATGACCGATTCTAATAGGATCAAGACCAAGACAAAAGACCAAACTTAATTCCACCTCCGTGTGATCAAGAGATAGCTTCACAATTTCATTTTAATGACTACAAAAGATTTGTTTCTTCACAGATTTATTTCAAGTATGCGGCAACATCGCTAAAAAGTTTAAAGACCTTAATATGCCAATCAGGGTATGGGTTGGAAATAGACCTGTTGTAAGTAAGTATAATTTAGTCTAAAAATAGCAGCAACCTGAAAAATTGAATTAACAGGTGTTCTCTAAAGCGGGAGCCACTTAAGAATTTATTTATTAAGTAAAACTTTCCCTTGTTGCTATAAGGCAAGACTCAACCGACCAATTTGAAAAAAAACAG
>OX155964.1:14474979-14622016 GCA_944548615.1 Micropterix aruncella | reverse complement strand
AGCGCAGAAGACTTGGACAAAACAGTCCACCGTCAATGCCCGTAAAGGCCAACGCCTTAACCGCGAGATAGCCAGGAGTGTTACCCAGCGGGCTTACACTCACGCCCCTCACTTCAAATTGCGACCAGATTACTCAGTCTCTCGATTGGTTACGAGTTCGAGATCGCTTGCGCGGTCCTCTCCCTTACGAAGCAGTGAAACGGTGTATACCGAATCTATCGCGGACCATGGCATCCTTTGCCCGGATGTTCACCCAGGATCGGGTAGCCGATGGTCGTTTCTAGAGTAGTCGCCGTAAGGTCCGCAACCACCCCCGCTCTATAGGAAACAGTACTGCTTCCAAACTCCCCGACTGTTAGTCAAGAGTGCGCAATCGAATGGCTTACGCCGCACGGTGCGCAGACCGTCCAGGAGCGCCAGAAGGTTGATTCCTAGGGTAAACTAGCCCTAGTCCTAGCCCTAGTCCTGCCCGGGCTCGCACTTCATGCGTGGAGGCCGCCGGATGGGTGTTGACCCGTGAGTGTGACCAGCCCCTGAACAGAATGGGTCTTCGTGGCCAACTCAGCAAGGGCCTATTAGCTCCCAAAATGTTGTGCTAACACAACAATATACATTTTAATTTTTATAAGCTTTTAGGATGTTTATATTACGTCCTAACTTTGAGCCTGCATTCAAGTGCAAATACATGATTGCCGTTAGAAACGAAACTTTATCTTACGCAATTTAGCAATATTTCAGTCCTCTGACTTTTCAGCAAACTAGCACTAATTCTAAGGTAGTAATTCTAGTAGTAATACTAGTGAAGTAATTATAAGGTTGTATATATTTTATATCTTGATTTCTTCCAGCTTTAAAAATTCAAATTCCCATAAAACAGATCTCTCTTGGATCAAGATCCAGCGAGTACGGTGGATGACGAAGAGTCTCCAGTCGTAACTCCTGAGACTTTCGAATATTTACTGTGAAATGCATGGTGGTGTCTTACCAAGTGATTGACGAGCTCTCTGATTTTGGTGTTACCCTTCATTTTTCTACGTCTCGTGATATCCATTTCAACCTATAAATTCTTCTCTGCTTCTTTTTTCTATGCACCGCAATGCCTAATCATCTAAGAAGAGATCAAGAGGCCGCAGAGGTGGCCGCAGAGGGCGCTGTCCTCAATGCCACGGTGATTCCGACAAAGGACACGATATTGCCCAGAATCAGTTTATTTCTGGCCCACATACGGCTAAGCGTATGCTGAGACGCAGGTAAAGCAATTGCACACAGAGCATTGTAGACCAGATTTTGTAATGCATGAACATCAGAGTTGCGTACACTGCGGCGCAGGCACGTGAAACGCAGACATGTGTCTATCCTGCTCTGCGCCTCGTTGTAGAGCTAGCGCAGATTTCTCCTCTACGCGTGCACGTCGTAACGTGTTTTTAGCTATATTTTAAAGTCTTGCTTCAAAAATGACACAATATTTAATTAAATTTTTAAATTGTTTGTCAGAATAAACACTTTTCCAAATAGTTTTTCTACGCTTTGATAACACTGACTGTATCTATGTAATAATCAGACTGTATCTATGTATCTATTGTCAATTGTCAGAATGTATTTATGTCATTTAGCTGCGTCGCAGGATACGCTCGCGGCCTATTTCTGCCTCAACTGCCTAGACTTGCAAAATCTGTGCTATGCTGTGCTGCACCACCTGCGTTTTATCATACGCTAAGTCTAATTGTCGTTCTAGTCCACCATAAACTCACGACGTACGTTATATTAGGTCTCATATTTTTGTGTATAGCCAGAGGATGACTTTTTGTTAACTCTCATATTTTCCCAAACATTCTACGGAAAGACCGAGAGAATTCTTTGTTTGTATCTCATCTGAGAATACCAAATTAACATTGGGTCAAAATTACGCTGAAAGTAACTACAAAACCTTTCTCAATAATCGAGAAAACTACAGATTGGATTCTGGAGGTTGATTCGGTCTCTAAGCAGTATAAATTCCCTGAAAGTCTCGGATGCACAGCCTCCGTCCAGATATAACTCTTTACTCTCTATCTCGGAAGGTGGCTCTTATTGTAGAATTAACTGTTCCATGGGAATCAAATATCCCAAAAGACCACGAGTACAAATTAAATAAATACCATGATCTTGCAAATGCCGTAACCCGGAACGGCTTCACTGTTCACCTTCACGCGGTGGAAGTTGGCGCTCGTGGCCTGCCAGCTTAAATCTCTATTTCACCTCTTTATAGATCTTGGCCTTTCCAGAAAAATAATCAACTCTTTCTTAGAAAAATTATCTAAAACTGCGATTTGCGCATCTCAAATTCTATGGCTTCGAAGGGGGAGTGAATGGGTGGCAAGGTGAACGCTCACATGTGGCAAGACAGCTGTCCTAAACCTACCACAGCCGGTTCGTAAGTCCGGAATCCACTGCTCACCCCCAGAAGTGTAAAAAATAGTATTATGATGGGCCCGACTCCGGTCGGTGAATTCCATGGCAGCTCCGTTTGTATTTATTTATATCATGGTTGATGTAATAACTAGAGTGACAAACTCTTACTGGAGCAGTAGTGGTGTATTGTGTTTGTTGATCGCTGATTGGTTTAGTTCACTCACCGTTCCAGAAGAGCTTCTCTTTATCTTAACTATCACATTAACTGTATATCTTTGCGAGCTAATGGTCTCTTGCTGAGTTGGCCACGACGACCCATTTGTTCAGGGTTGGTCACACTCGCAGGTCAACACCCATTCTCTGGCCTTAGGATTAATTTCCCCTATGATTTAATCTTCTGGCGCTCCTGGACAGACTGCGCACCGTGCGTAGTAAGACAATCGATTATGCATTCTGACTAACAGTCGGAGGAGTCTGGAAGCAGTACTGCTTCCTATAGAGCGGGGGTGGTTGCTAACCTTACGGCGACTGCTCTTAAAACGACCATCGGCTACCCGATTCCGGGCAAAGGATGCCGTGGTCCGCGATAGATTCACCGCTTCGTAAGTGAGAGACCGGAGTAATCTGGTGGCAACTGGACGTAAGGGCGTGAGTGTAAGCCCGCTGTGTAACATACCTGGTTATCTCGCGGATAAGGCGTTGGCCTCTTACGGGCATGTGACGAAGCTTGACGGTGGACTGTTTTGTCCTAAGTCTTCTGTGCTCAATTCACGGGAGATACAACGATCGTATTTCGTTAAAACTTCCTGAGGTGACGGGTTCGCCCGTTGTAGTTGACAGCTCTCGTTGTATATCTTTGCGCTTAAATGCCGTTTGCATGCTTCCTACCCCTAGTCAGCAGAATCTCTCATCTTACCTCCGTATCCTGGATAGATGTGATGGTTGTTCTCTGGCTCAGTATGTTGAGCATCCATTTAACGAAGGTGGGTTGGATGGAGTGCGCTATGCTGCCTGGAATATTGCTGGTCCTATTTCTGTTCCTGCGACTATTTATGGTCTAGAATTCCTTCGACCCGCAAGACTATTTTTTGCAGGGCTGTTTCAACTGATTTTCCTGGCTGGTAAGCGTGTTAGTTGTTATAACGAAACAGACGGTTAATATAAACACAATTTATTAGTGTAAAACGTGCATATCTAAAATTGATAAGTATATAATTATAATTATGTAATGTGAAAGTTTATATTTGATGATAATGTAAACTAGTACCTACTTATCCCCCTTACAACCCCTCCCTCCTCCCTATTTTTATTCTAGTTTAAATATGTGTTTATTACCCACAATATAATAATTATATTATGTAATAATATTTTCACTTATATACTTATAATAATACTCTTCTGATAGTAAATAATAAACTGAATGTATATTTCATGGCCTATGCATTTCTTTCTTAGTAAATATTATTTGTTTTTGATAGCTGTAAAAATGCATGTAATAAAATAAAATACATAAGTGCGACGACGTTTGAAAGCTGGAAAAAATCGTATTTCTTATTACAAATCTTTATGCTTAAATTTTGAAATATATTGTTAAATCATGTATTTTTATTTTACTTAAAAAACATTTCATCTTAATTTATTTTAGAAGTTACAAAAGCTCCGACTTGTATCCTGGGACAATTGCTAGACCTAACTCAATCCGATTCCGACGATAAATGGACAGAAAATGAGGTGGTCGAGGAAGTTGATAATCTTTTTATTGCTGTAAGTATTCAGTCTAAAATAGATTTTAGGTCTTCTGTTTCAAGCTGGCCAAAAAATTCGATGGGTATTATATTATGTCATCGTATGTTACTTTTTCAGGCAGTAGATACGTCTGGAACTACAGTCGCTCTCACACTAATGCTAGTTGGAATGTATCCAAACGTTCAAGAGAAACTCTATAGCGAGTAAGATCACTTTATATAAAATAAATCTTAACATATTATATAAATGTTATTATATTATATAAATACTTAATTTTATCGGTATTAGTAATAAGGTATTTTCATGTAGATACAATTTCGATTCAATTTAATTCAACAATATTTATTGTATAAATCATTTATACAATCAATTATACATAAGGAAGACTTATCATAGCGTAGACAATATCTTACAGTCAATCAAAAGATATGATTGAGAGAATTTTCGGGTGGCATCATAAGGGTATATAATTTACACCTTTATAAAAAATAATATTTTAAAAAATCATATGATTACTTGCTTTTAAGATGCTATAACATTTCAGAACGGGAAAGAAAAAGGAAGGGATGGGGAAGGCGATGAAAGTGTAGTTATTGGGATAAGTAATGCCTTTTATTAACTCTTTGATGTTGGAAAGTATTCATTTTTAAAATTTGAAGGAAGCTGGTTCCATAGACGGGCTGTGTGAACAGAGAAACATTAAGAGATAAACAAAGTATTTGTAGGATAGATATAGTTTTAACTTGATTGGATTAGGAGACCATGATTTTCTAGAAGGTTAAATTTCTCCTGAAGATAGAGGTGCCATCGGATTATTGAGAACTTTTAATAGCATTGTTAAAAATGTAATTATTCTTGCAATTTGGATCTGAGGCCATTGAAGACGGTTTCGGAATTACGACACAATGGCCAATACGACACGATATATTCTGACGTGATTGGAATCAACCTTAAGGGAATGCAACAAGTGTGCTTAATTCAGACAATTTATTTCAGAATTTACGGAATCTTCGGAGACAGCGACAGAGATATTGTAGCGGAGGATGTAAGAAAGTTGGTTTACATGGAGAGGGTCTTTAAGGAAACCTTAAGATTCTATCCAGTCGCACCGTTCATCGGAAGGAAAACGACTGGAACCGTACAACTTGGTATGTTTCATTTTCTTTTTGCTGCCTGTTAACGTAAGTTATAATATTTGATTAGATTCGCCTGGATATTTAAGTTGTATTTTTAAGAAACGTACTGCAGTACGAAAAAAATAAACCATCGTTTTCCTGTATACCTTGAATTTCAAACTTGGATTGACTGACACGGCGGACTTTGAAAAAAACTCACTTGCTTTTAAGGCCGAAGGCCGTTCTACGAAGGCCGTAGGCCCGAGCTTTATTGGAGGACGCGTCAAAGATATACTATACCTATACCTTCACCACTTACGAGACGCTAATTCCGTCATAATATTACTAGATTATGTCAGAACTCTCTTCTCTAATACATTTGCCATAATGATTTGATGTAGTCCCCAGTATAGCAGAAGTGGCAATGTAATAATTTTAACAAATTCAATATAATTTATTTACAGAAAACTGCCAGATACCCGAAGGAACCGATTGCCTCCTGGACATAAGGAATATTCAAATGAATCCAAAATACTGGGGAGAAGATAGTGAAATGTATGATCCAGATAGATTTTCTCCTGAAAGATCGGCAGGAATACAACCAGGAGCATTTCTAGCTTTCAGTGTAGGACCTAGGAATTGTATAGGTGATTCAACACTGTTTTTTCTCCACAATAATATCGCACCCCCGCTTTAAAAGCAACACCACTCGAAAAGCATAAATATTCCAAGACAGCCATTTTAAGTTTGGCAAATAATTAAAGTTGCCATTTCGTTGGCGCTTATACAGCAAAGAGTTTGTTGTAAATGTATAAGCTATGTATATTACGTCTCTCTCAAATATCCTATAAAAAGTAAGAAAACTTCTCAAAAAGTAACAATGTAGACGTGTGTCATTTTGAATTAAAAATAATATATATAACAAATGTCGCAATACAAAACATTGAAAAATACCGATCATAAAAAAAGACACAATGCCAAATATGATGTTTTTTACACAACTGGTTCAGGGTTCATGTAAGCATGTCTTTCGTTTCTTTATTCTGCCATAACTTCTAAACGCTTGATTAACTTCTAAGCGCTATTTTAATTTGTTTTTTCCTGAAAAAAAAGACATTAGTTAGCTACTCTCTACTTCCAATATATTATATAAAATACAGATTTTGTTAAGAATTATATATAATTAAATAGGCATAAATACCTTTTTGAATAGTGATTAAATGAGCAAAATTTTCTAGTAATGTATATGCTAATTGTCCAAGATGGGTTCCCGGCCATTCAGGAATTGAGGGAAATGAAAAAGCCGACGAACTTGCTAAGACGGGAGTTAAGGGAACGTTATACGGCCCTGAACCTTGCTATCGTGTAGCAAAAAGCCTTGCAAACCTAATGTTTAAAAATATATGTTTAGAAGAATTCGTCAACTACTGGAGCAACACGCCAGGGTTGAATCATTCCAAATCGCTAATCAAGGCTTACGACCGTAAGACTGCCCGGGTGGAATTAACTAGTGAGGGCGTTCACGGGGCATTGTGGCCTTAACAAACACATGTACAACCTCAGGCTCCGGGACACGAAAATGTGCAGGTTCTGCCAAGGGGCAGAGGAAACTTCCCTGCACCTCATGTGCAGGTTCTGCCAAGGGGCAGAGGAAACTCCCCTGCACCTCATGTGCAAGTGTGGCCCGCGAATGCGTAAAAGATACACGCATCTGGGTGGGCATTACCTTCAACCTTAGGAGGTAAAACAATCTGTCGCCAAAAGCCTGTTGAGGTTCTTAAATGGCACGAGGCTTAGCGCAGAACTATAGTAGGTGGCGAACCCTATAGATCAGCAATGGTCGCAGTGTTACAAGGCTCATAGAAACTTTAGAAAAGCCCCACACATTGTCATAGTAGTTTTATAGGTAGACATTATTTTTAGAAACGTAACACGTAATTTAAAAATGAAAAAAAAAGTTTCATGGCTACTACATTGTTATATTTTGTAGTATTATACTTTTATGATTGTGTTCGATTAGCAATTTTTTTTACTACTTTGTACGCTTAGTGTCATCGTAGTTTTTTGAGGAAGTCATTTTTTTAGAAACATAAAAAGTATATAAAAAGGGTTTTTTATGGCTTAAATATTAAAATTCAATTATTGTTCTTTACTATTTATAATAAGTGTTAGATTAGTTAAAGTGTCACTTATGAAAATATAAAATAAGTTAAGCCTATTCACTAAGTAGTTTTTTTAAATAATTTAGAATTATACAATACAATACAATACAATTTATTCTACTCTAGTATGCAGGCATTCCTACACTTGGATGCGTCAATGCGTCTAACATTCTTAGTGACTAAGAGAAAATACCTAGCGTGTTAGTTGTGACTCTAAAAAATAATTTAATTATTTATATTTCCAGTTGGATATATTCCTGTTAAATAGAAAGTAATTAAAATTTCTGATTAAATAAAGAGCACAATGCATTTAACCATTATTATCAAAATGATAATGTGGTAGTCATGCAAATAGATAATCGTATAGTAAACATTATAAAACTTTAATTAATTGCCGAATCTAGCAATATAGCCTTCGTTGAAAAAAATAAGTATTATGCTCTTTGGCAAATGTCAACTATCAGGAATTTTTCTTTATTTTATTTTGTGATACTCTTGGAATAGGGATTCAGCATTATCCAAATCTCTTAAGTCGAATGTCATATTCTGGGTTACTGACGAAAAATCTAAAACTATTGATGGCATATGTGGGGTTTAATTTGTTGAATTTAGTCTCCCAAAGCAGGTCCTGCCGGAAATACGCCCAGTTACACGTAGAAGTGTATATGTACATCTAAAATTTGCAATACTGTAGATTTTCTTCCCATATAATTACACAGTATCTTCTATTTTTTTCAGGTCAGAAATATTCCTACATAGCGATGAAAATACTTCTGACAACAATTTTAAGGAATTACAAAATTTACTGCGATATGAAAATGAAGGATATCAACCCGAATATCAACATAGCCCTAAGATTAAAAGATGGCTACCGAGTTACAATAGAAGAGCGAAAAAAAATTGCCGCTTTTCCAGTTAACAAAGATAATCAACTAAGGAGTATATAAAAATGTAATTGAACTGTTTCTTGATTTTGGTACATAGAGTTATTATTTGCGATAGCAGCACTGAAATATTTTGCAAAATATATTCTGGTAATTTTCTTGGCAGTATACGTAACAATCATTTTAATAAATACTAAATAGTAATTAGAATATTAAGGTAAACTTTTAGATTGTTTATAAATGATTTTTGTGTTAATTGTTTATAAACTGAAACTTTTTGTCTGATAACTTATTATAAATATAAGTGCTTACTAACAAAGAAAGCAACACGCAAGCATTGTATTTAACTATAAGAGACCACAATTATTTTTATTGAACATAAAAAGAAATTTTATGCTACGTCGGAGATACGACAGCTGAAACGCATACTGACTTTCACTGATTGCTGATTTTATAATTTAATATTATCAAGTGGAGTCGACCCACTAAGGTTTGCAACTTTCTAGAAATAGACATTTAAAAGTTGATTGACAAATCGGAATAATATTGTTTTCTTTTAATAAATATATAATGTTCGAAACCTCCAACAGGCCATATGTTCGGTGTCGAAATGCTTCCGTATTCATGGTGAATTGTTAAGGTGACACTGTTCCTAATAGGCAACGAGCAGATATGAATTTTGACTTTTTTATATAAATTATGTTTTATATCAGGGGTCTCCCAACTAAGGTCCGCGGGCCAATATTGGCCCGCGAGCGCTGCACTACCAATCCGGCCTGTGGTAGCAGGTTAGCCGTAGTTTATTTTGATTATATTTTAAAAATTACATTGTGAGTAATTCATTTTAAATTTAAAATCAGATGTTTATTTAACGACCAATTAACCCTCTAATCGCGGGCAATTTTCTTATTTTTCGTACAAATTCGCGGGGAGATTTCAGTAGTTAATTTAAATGTTTGCGTTTCTATATTTTGAACAGGGATATAAAAATTCGGTTGTGTCATCTCAAGACTTTACCGGCAAGAAAACAACCCCCTCGCCCCCTTCTCCACCCCCATCGGGGAAGTCGAAGGTCTTAGGATTCAAAGTCGAAAAAAAACCACGAGCAAATTTATGCAACTGATTGATTAATCTGTGTCAGTGTGAAACTCTTATAAAATTCCAGCAATAACGAATTTCTGTTTAGAAATATCACTCCAATGCAAATCACTGATTTCTATTTAAAGTTCTGTGAAAAGGGTTTCCGTATCGGCGGTAAAAGGATTTTGAAAAATGTTGATAGGTATTGTTTGAAATTGTGTCAAAATCTGAAAAATAACACTTATTAATTTTATTTTTACTTACGATAGCTAAAGGAATTTATGTTTATTAATAGCGTTTTAACTTCATTATTAAACCTACTTTTGTTTTCTATATCCTTCAAATTCTGAGGTAACATATTGAGTTAGTTAGGACCTAGGTAGTTACAACTATTTTTGACCTTTAGTTTTATAGTCCTCGCATTTATTTCATGTGCGTAGTTATTTCTGCCTCTAGTGAAATGAATGTGAATCCGGCTTTGTGTAATAGCGCTATTTTTAATTTCCTGGCAAGGAAAGTATTGTGGACGCACTTCCGTGTGTCGGTCTGTCTGTCTGTATTTATCCACGATAGCACCGAAACGCTTTATACGATTGAGCTGAAATTTGGCACACAGGCTCATTTGGTCATAACAAGAGTTGAAATGATTGTGGTCGAAGTCGGACGGACCACCAGGGGGCGCGCTGGTCACACTTCAATCTCGAAATATTGGACTTAGAGTTGAAATTCGCTGATGTCTTGTTGGATGACTTGTTGGACGACTGTTGGAATACACAGATGACTTGTTGGACGGAAATCACGTCGCTAGATAGAGTTTTTGTTAGAGTATCTCGTATTAGAGCGATGCAAAAAATGTAAATGCGGCCGTATGATAATACTACATCATTCTTAGAAAAATACCATTTTATTAACACGGAAATCCTACAAAAACGTGCTACGCTCGGATGATAGGTACATTTAAATGGTGGGTATTTCTCCGTAGGTATTGCGCAATTCCTTTTTCGTTTCGGATAGAAATGTTTCTCTTCTTCCGATGTTCTTCTTCTTCCGCGTGTTCCTATCCCGGCTTATCTAAAGTGCTTTTACTCTGAAGAAGATAGACCAAGTACTCAGGATGCATAAAGTTTCGTACGAAAATATATATACTTATGATTTAACTTCGTGGTTAGCGTAGCTATAGTGCTATAACTTCGAAGAAGAGAGACCAAGTACTCAGGACGCATACATTTGAAGAAGCAGTAGAAGAAGAAGAAGAAGAAAGAGAAGAAGAAAAAAAAGGAGAAAAAAATAAAAAACGTACGGTTATATTTCGCCATCGCGTATATTGTATTGCACGGTACAGTAGACCGATGCGTGAATGTATAGTGATGTTGACGCCACGCGTACGATTATGAAGTAGTCTGGTTATATGTTTCGAGTTCTTTATTGCATCAACTGTACTAATGAATTTTCCGCTTTTCCAAAACACATCGGGTGTACTAATTAAATTCATACCTATCCTAGTGCCAGGTGTCCCGAAATCTGTCTGCTGACTCTACCCGGCATCCTATGGCCAAAATACTGTCTGATCTGAAAGTATCAGGTTTGGTTTTCCAAAACCCTTGCACATTTTTGTCGCTGGCTCTTTTACTATTACATGTATTTCCCGGCGACGCACGGGAGCGCGCCATTTTGTACCAACCTACATCATGGCGTATTCTTTTTCTTCCGATATTTTTATTCTTTTGTGGGTTCCTATCTCGCCATACTAAAGTGCTTAATTAGATACTCAAGTACTCATGATATAAAAAGTTTCGGATGAAAATATTCTTCTTCAATGAGTTCCTATCGCGCCATATCTAGAGTTCTTTAATTTCGAAGAAGATAGACCAAGTACTTAGGACGCATAAAGATTCAGACTAAAATATTCTTCTTCTTCCGTGGGTTTCTTTCCCGCCCGTATCTAGAATGATTTAATAGATAACCAAGCACTCAGGATGTATAAAGTTTCAGATGAAAACGTTCTTTTTCTTCAGTTATTCTTCTTCTTCCGCTGGTTCCTATCCCGCCTCATCTATAGTGATTTATTAGATAACCAAGTACTCAGGATGTCTACAGTTTCGAACAAAAACACATCCGCGATTGGGGGAGGTGTTGGGAGGATATTCAGATGAAACAGTCCTTAGCTACTTGGGGGAAAGTCTTGGGGTGACACAAACCGATTATTTTTCAACGCGCTACAGCATGAATATTTTTTTCAACGCGCCTTCGTATAGTTCAAATGGTAATGTATAAAACTAATGTATTCGACCAACCACGTATAATTTAAATTTCTAAACTTATGATAACTTGCCATTGTATAAATATCTTTCAACACGCCTAATGCGGCCCGATACGATTTTGATTAGCGCAAGTGTATAATAATGTGCTATCTCGCTCTAATAGCCTAGAATATCAAGTCATCATCTTCCGTCTCTGACGCACTTCTCAAGCCATTTTTAAATACGGACAAAAATGCAATTTAGTTTTTTTTTCTTACAGAACCCACACTGAAATTATTAAAAAGTGTATTTACATTACATTACATTTCGGCTCTTTTGCGAGCGTTTTTATATACCTGAAAAACCGATATCAAGGCTCGGTTATTATTGATGGAAAAATTAAGCAGATCAATAAGATAACGATGTTTTGAAAAGCTGCTCTCTCATCCCTCGATTTTTTTAAAATGGAAATACCACCCCCTATATACTTGCCTGATGGCGGTAATAATAAAATGATATTGATATCATTGCTTAAATAAATAGGTTTTTATTATTTATTTATTTATTTTATTTATCCCTAGTATTACACGATTAAATTTCCTATAATATATTTTACATGATTTAGTCGTACATACGAAATGTAGAACCCTGGAAAGTTACTAAAAGTGCGGCTTCGGCGTGATTTTATCACCTCACTAGGCAGAGCCTGTATTGAAGTGTTATTTAGTACTGCGTTCATCTGTCGGGTGTATACGTAATTTCTGTAATCTTGGGATATTGTACATTGTATAACTATTATAGTATATATATATATATATATATATATATATATATATATATATATATATATATATATATATATATATATATATATATATATATATATATATATTTTTTTTCAAATTGAAATTATGTTTATCACTAAATAAATGATAAAATAATAAAAGGGCACTTATCTGGTCTGTGGTGACCAGGAGCGACTCCACGCCTTTTTCGTTTTCTCTTCTTTCAGTATTTGCGGTTTCCTACTGTGCCTTATTCGAACCTTTCTACTTTATCCTACAGCGGCAATATATATATATATATATATATATATATATATATATATATATATATATATATATATATATATATATATATATATATATATATATATATATATATATATATATATATATATATATATATATATATATATATATATATATATATATATATATATATATATATATATATATATATATATATATATATATATATATATATATATATATATATATATATATATATATATATATATATATATATATATATATATATATATATATATATATTGTAACAAAAATCCAATTTGCGACCTGAAACTGGGGTTAAAAACATGTTTCCGATCCATACAGATGCTTATTTTCATGTTTCATGGCATTGTGTTATGTTTTGTTGAATTTTCCTTGTTTTTGCTGGATTTTATCACATTTCCCGTGTTCTGGACGTGTTTCAACATGATTCTGGTGCCGTTCTTGGTTTTATATCGGTTTCCGAGCCTCCCGGAGCATTAAAAATACTAAAATTCCGTACAAATATTTCGGCCCGTAATTTGTTGACATTTGAGGTTATCTGTCAAACCCGTATGGACATTACGGTTGTCAATTCGATTTTCCGCTAAATGTTGCCATAATTATAATCGATAGTTTCTGGTTCATCTTTTGCGACATCCGGCCGTGTTTTTTTTGGCTTCCGTTTTACGTGCGCTTCGAAAAGATGGGGAGAAATCTGCTTTTGTCGAGGCGAGGTGGTCAGAAAGTGCCGTAAACGGGCTGAGTGCCGCTTTTAGAGTGCGTGGGAGTTTTTCTGTTTCATTAACAAATATGTAGTGTGGTGTGTGAACCGTTTTTGCGATTGTGTCGCCTTTATTTGCCCAATGTTATAAGATGTTTTAACCCTTGCTGAGGTTTACCGCGGCTGCATTCGACCTGGTTATCAAAATAAACCACTGATGTAACCGGATTTTCTTTTCTGCCGGATGTAATTCCATGGACGAGACTTTTCGCCAGAATCCGAGGAATAAAGAAGACCTAGATAAATGGATTGTGTTTTTATTTTCTATGCCGCGATGGTTTAGTTCTGACAGGCCCAATTTAGTGACATTTTGTACCACCCACGAGCTGAGGTAAGAGTTTCTAAATTTTTTGGGTTAGATTCATTTTTCTTTTTTTCGTTTCCCGTTTTTCTCGATAAAAACGTGGTGGCGTCCTAATTAATTCTTTTCGTTTTTCGTTGGCTAAAAGAAAAAATTAAATTCTTTTGTTATCACTTTTGTTCAAAATCATTGTTATAAATTTGGCGCCCAACGTGGGGCAGAACTAAATTTGGGCTTTTTAGAGCTGGATTTTCGTGGTTTGGAATCTAAATCACATGTTTTTTAAGTTGTCATATTTTTTTGACATTTCATATTTTTGTTTTGGTTGTAATTTTTACGTCGTTCCGTGAAAGAAGTTAAATTCGCCGTAAAACGTATCCCATAAAAGTGTAAAAGCGTTGCTAATTTCAGTCACTACATAATTTTGTTGCCAAGTTGAATGCAATTTGTTGCTAGTTTTAGATCATATGTTTTGACAGTTCTGTTTATCAGTATTTTGACGTTAGTTTTCACGCTTAATTGGCTGTAGTTCGCGGTTTCCGCGAAAGGATGATGAATCCGCCGTCATGTTTTAATTGTATAATGTCAATTTGATTTGTCAATTTCACAGTGTGTGTTAAGTCTCTTTTGGTTGCCGACTAGTTGGTTAAGTTGGGTTTTTTGGTAAGCCGACTTTGTTTTTCTAACGATTTTGATGTAATTTGCCGTTTTCTCTTTTAATTGGCTTTATATGACATTAGTCTGCGGCATTGACAAAGTCTATTGATGTAAAGTTTGAAGGTTTCTTAATTTGTTTTTTTATTATATAATTTCAGGTTTATTCAGATATCCGGGTGAAGGCAGCAGAGGCGGAGTTAGGAATTTTGGGTAAAGGTGACACAACCGACAAAAACGGGTCCGTGTTTTGAATTTTTTTAATATTTTAGTTTTTTTTGGAAATTTTATTTTTCCAAACTTTTCGTGATTTTTATTTTTATTTTAAATTTACTTTGTGGGATAGGTTTTGACAATGGTTTCTCCCGTTTTGGTGTATTATGCGGCTTCTCATCTAGTCAAGGCAGAATTAGATTATGAATTCCGCATTAGAGGTGTTCCCACAAATGTTGTAGAGTCGATGCGACGGCAGTTCATTGCCTTGTTAGATGATTTTCCGCCACAGTCTATACAAACCACTGAACTAGATCCTGAACAAGAATACCAGGAGTGTTCTATAAGACTGTCTTGTTTACAGGAATTGTTAGAGGAATTTTTAGAAAACCAAACTCGCTTATTGTATAAGCGAGCTTGCACCAAAATTACACATCTTTTCTATCGTGTGTCAAGAATAGTTTCCACACAAGTAGACCTTGTTCATCGACTGGAGAAGTTGAAAGCGGAGATTGAGGAGATAGTTAAGGTTTTGGAGGAGAGTACGGAATTGGCGCGTGGTCCAAGCCCTTGCTTGTTGCGACCTACAAACGCACCTGCGGTGAGTGCGGTTCCGGAGATTTCAGGTGTGGTGCCTGGTCCCTCCTCTGGTCGTTTGTTCGTTCCGGTGGTTGAGCCGCCAGGGTTGCCGGTACCTTCGACTTCTGGTGCTGGAGATCTGCGTTCTCGTCCGGAACCGGTATTTTTCGATGCGGTTCCTCCGCCTTCTACTTCTTTCGTTCCTCGGCTTTCGTCAGAGCGTTTTCCGGTCCCTGCATACGGGGGTGCGGATAGTTCTTTCGAGCGTGTTTTGAAGCCGCTGTGTTTAGGTTTTTCATACGACGGCAAGTCTTGTGTCGTCCAGTTTTTGGAGCGGCTGGAGGAGAATAGATTGGCGCGTAATATTTCCGATGCGCGATTGTTAAAATCGGCCTGCGAACTGTTCACGGGTCATGCTCTTGTATGGTATCGCACTCGTGCCTCGCGTATCAATATTTGGTCTCAGCTCGTAAGGGAGCTGAGGGAAAGTTTCGGAAGTCTGGACTACGACCGCGATTTGCTGAAGTTGGTGCGGTCCAGGTTTCAGAGGCCGGATGAGCCGCTACACATTTTTGTCATCACTGTGCTCAGCTATTTCCAGAAGATGTCGCGGCCAGTGTCAGAGGCCGAACAACTGGAAATCATCCGCTCAAATTTAAGGCCGTATCTGCAGCAGCAATTCGCGTTGGTAGCCATCAGCTCCGTAGATGAGCTGCTCAGTCTGGGGAAGCGATTGGAAAGCGCCCAGTTATCAATTGACGCATATAACGCCAATCTACGTTCCTTCAGTGGGTCCGAGAAGTCGACCCCAAAAACTGTGCACGCTGTCGACTACTCAGGTGATGACGTTGCTTCTGTAGTTCAACCATTTAATAATGGTCAGGATTCTGCCGTAGAGTCTCCAATATACAATAACTCATCCCGGGGTGGTAAACACTCTCGGGGTGGTTCAAAGAGGGGTGGTGACTCTCGAGACAACCCGACCGACGTCGGTGGCACTCGTGGAGGCCCCGGAGCTTCGCGTGGTGCTCGGGGTGGCACACATCACGGCCATTCCAAATATTGTTACCGTTGTGGTAAATTTAATTTCACCGTGGCTACGTGCCCGGATTGTTCAAAGGAGAGGAAGCCCTCTCAATCTCAATCTCATTCGGATGTTCCAAAAAACGTGCCCGGCGGGACCGTATAAGGGCTTTTGTTGACTCGGTCTCGTTGTTGTTCAAAAATGAGAAAGATAACCGTCGTCCATTTTTGGATGTTTCGTTGGGGGATATAGCTGTGTGTGGTCTTCTCGACACTGGTTCGAGTTTGACAATTTTGGGTGCCGGTTCCCATAAATATTTAATGGATATCGGTTATACTCTGCATCATGCTGCGTCGTTGACGCTTAGCACAGCTAATTCTAGTACTGTACGGACGATTGGTTATATTTCTTTGCCCTTTAAATTTAATGATCGTTGTCAGGTGATTCGAGCTGTTGTAGCTCCGGATATTGGAACTTCTCTCATTCTGGGGATGGATTTTGTAAGGGAATTTGACTAAGCTCCTGAAATTTTGAAACATGTGCGGTTCGAGTCTAGCGATGTCGGTTGGAGCGCTGTTGGCGAAGTGAGGGCTTTACATCCTTTCGCTTCCTTGACGGCGAACCAACAGTCGCTAGCAAATAAGATGATCGAGAGTTTTAATAAAATTTCTACTGATCTCAAGGGTCTTGGTCGTACAACTTTGGTCTCGCAGGTTATCGATACGGGCGATCATCCGCCAGTGAAGCAGAGGTACTACCCTCTGTCTCCCGCTCGCTTGGCGCTGTTGAATGAAGAAGTAGACCGAATGCTAGACTTAGGCGTAATCGCCCCTAGTAACGGTGGGTGGAATAACCCGACTATTTTTGTCCCGAAGTCGGATGGTACTCTCCGCTTTTGTCTCGATAGTAGGAAGCTGAATTCTATTACGAAGCCGGATGCTTACCCTTTGCCGCGGATTACTACTATCCTGGATAGTTTGCGGGATGCGAATTTTCTCTCGTCGATTGACTTATCGGCCGCTTTTTGGCAAATTCCTTTATATCCTGCTTCTCGAGAAAAGTACAGTTTTACCGTTCCTGGACGGGGATTCTTTGCCATGCAAGTCTGTCCATTTGGTATGCGCAACTCGCCGGCTTGCATGCAAAGGCTCGCCGACCAATTGTTTGACCCGTCCTTCGATAACAAGGTGTTTTGCTATTTAGATGATATCGTAATTGTCTCGGCCACGTTCGAAGAACATATTTCCCTGTTGAACAGAGTGTTAGATCGTCTGGTGTATGCTAATCTCACCATTAATTTCAAAAAGTGTCAATTTTTCCGGAAAGAGTTGAAGTATTTGGGGTATGTAGTTGATTCCCATGGGTTACATACTGATCCCGAGAAGGTAAAAAGTATTCTTGATTTTCCTACTCCAAATTCTCCTAAAATGGTAAAGAGTTTCCTTGGTTTAGCTGGTTGGTACCGCAGGTTCATCCGGAATTTTTCTTGTATTGCTGCGCCGTTGTCTCGTTTAACAAGTACCCGTAAAGGTGCCCCTGCATTTGCGTGGACACCCGAGGCGGAAGAAGCGTTCCGGAAGTTGAAATCGGCTCTGGTTTCCAGTCCGATTTTAGCGTGTCCGGACTTTTCCAAGCCATTCGCCTTACATTGCGACGCGTCGTTGTACGGTGTTGGTGGCGTATTGACCCAGACAGTGGATGGCGTCGAACATCCGATCGCTTTCACGAGTAGGACTCTCCTACCCGCTGAAACGCGATATTCTGCTACCGAACGGGAAGCCCTAAGCGTGATTCATGCTATCGAACATTTTCGCGGCTACTTGGAGGGCGGTCCCAGAGTCAAAATTTTCACGGATCATGCCAGTTTGCGTTGGTTTTTAAGCCTCAAAAATCCAACTGGCCGCCTGGCCAGATGGGGTATCCGGCTGTCCGCTTTTGACTTTGAGATCGTCCAGAAGAAAGGTGTCGAAAATGTCGTCCCTGATGCGCTCTCGCGCTTGCTCCCGGTTTCGTCTGTCTCTGTTGTCGCCGATCCCTGGTACAATGATTTGTTTAATGCAGTATCCGGCAATCCTGCCGCTTACCCCAATTATCAGATCAAAGGTAGTGAGTTGTATCGCTACTCTCGGAGCAAGTACCAATTGACCAGTTCTTATGACTGGAAGTTAGTGGTTCCGTTGCCCATGAGAGAGAAGCTGATACAGGAAAACCATGCTTCTGATCTGGCAATTCATTTCGGGGTATTTAAAACCCATCGTCGTCTTTGTCTGCGTTATTTTTGGCCGAACTTACACGGAGACGTTGTTAAATACGTTTCTCAGTGCGAAACGTGCCAGCAATACAAACATCTAAATATGTCTCCTTTGGGTCATTTGGGTAATCCAAAATCATGTGCCTTTCCTTTCCAGATGGTCTCCGTCGATCTTTTGGGTCCATATCCTATGACGAGAGATCGGAATATACATATACTAGTAGTCACATGTTGTTTCAGCAAATATTGCTTACTTTTTCCCTTGAAGCGGGCTACTAGTAAAATCATTAGCCACATTATGGAGCATAAGGTCTTTCTGCAGTTTGGTGTTCCGCAGTATGTCATTTCTGATAATGGCAAACAGTTCCTTGGGAAGGAGTTCACTAGTCTAATGTCCAAGTACCGGATCCCTAAGGTATACCTGAACCCGAAATATTGCCCTCAGGTCAATCCAACTGAGAGGCAGAATCGTGGAGTTGTCACGGCGTTGGCGTTGTCAGTTAAAGACGACCATCGCTCTTGGGACCTAATCTTTCTGCCATTCAGATGGCGATCAATTCGGCTGTTTCGGAAGCCACGGGTTTCAGCCCTTTTTTCCTGGTTCATGGTCGAGAACCGATATTAGATGGTTCCTTTTATACTCAATCCCCGGAATCCCAAGCCGAAGTCATTTTCGGTAGCAGATTGTCCTACGCCCAGAATCTGAGTGAACTTCCTGGCATTTTCCATACCGTGCGGAAGAAATTACTTCAATCGCATGCTCACAATAAGGTCTATTATGACCGTAAACACCGGCCGGCTGAATTTGCCGTCGGGGATACAGTTTTTAAAAAGACTTATTTCCTGAGCAACGCGGGAAATTACTTCATTTCGAAGTTTGCCCCGCGATATGAGAGGTGTCAGATAGTGAAGAAACACTCTCCCTTGGTTTATGAGCTGCTTAGTGCAGCTGGCAAAAACATAGGCACCTGGCATATAAAAGATTTTAAATTAAATCCCCCAGACTCCGGTTGATTTGACATTTTTTTTTATTTGTTTGTTTGTTAGTGGAATCCTCGTTAACTTACTCTTATAAAACTTGTTCCATCTGTTTTCGACTTGCTCGATTTCTATCTATTTTAAACTGTCATTTATAACGGTGTGGCACCGAGTGGTTGCCATCACTTAAATCATTTTGTATGGTATCAGTCGTGCTTGCAATTCCGACAAGTACCACTGTGGTTTGAATGTTGTATGGAAGGGATTTTAGAAGGGCTCGGTATGAAAGGTATTATTTGACAGTCAACATTTTTCTTAGTAGGCATTGGTTACGGTCGAAGAACAACGATCTGGTCAATTTTTTTGTGTTTTTTTTAGTCCCCGATGAGTTTTACTTAGGTTTGCTTGTTTGCGGGGAGGTCGATAGGTTTTACCTTCGACCGGTTTGCAGGGCTTCTTATGAGGCCACTAGGACTAAGTCCTCGATTTTACGGGGTGATGTGGAAGTTCCCTGGGGGTGCTGGGAGAGTTTTTGGCTCCTTCTAGGAGTATTATTTGAGTTTTGGAGTAGTTGAGTGGAAATCCTCTACTGTTGTGTAGAGAGGAGTTTTTTTTGTCAGTAGACCTCTGCCGTACCCTGCCGAACGGTTTGTTTTTTTTTTCCTGTTCACGAGGATAAGCTGTAGTTTTTTTGTTTTTATATTGTTTGATTGTATCCTTTTGGATTTGTTTTCGTTGGACTGTTTCCTGGGGAGGCGTATTGGTTGGGATTTTTGTCATGTCCTTGCTCAGTTGCGAATCGGGACGACTCGAGGAAATCGTCGCGGTCCTGCCGATTTCTTTTTGCGGGGGAGGCTGTAACAAAAATCCAATTTGCGACCTGAAACTGGGGTTAAAAACATGTTTCCGATCCATACAGATGCTTATTTTCATGTTTCATGGCATTGTGTTATGTTTTGTTGAATTTTCCTTGTTTTTGCTGGATTTTATCACATTTCCCGTGTTCTGGACGTGTTTCAACATGATTCTGGTGCCGTTCTTGGTTTTATATCGGTTTCCGAGCCTCCCGGAGCATTAAAAATACTAAAATTCCGTACAAATATTTCGGCCCGTAATTTGTTGACATTTGAGGTTATCTGTCAAACCCGTATGGACATTACGGTTGTCAATTCGATTTTCCGCTAAATGTTGCCATAATTATAATCGATAGTTTCTGGTTCATCTTTTGCGACATCCGGCCGTGTTTTTTTTTGGCTTCCGTTTTACGTGCGCTTCGAAAAGATGGGGAGAAATCTGCTTTTGTCGAGGCGAGGTGGTCAGAAAGTGCCGTAAACGGGCTGAGTGCCGCTTTTAGAGTGCGTGGGAGTTTTTCTGTTTCATTAACAAATATGTAGTGTGGTGTGTGAACCGTTTTTGCGATTGTGTCACCTTTATTTGCCCAATGTTATAAGATGTTTTAACCCTTGCTGAGGTTTACCGCGGCTGCATTCGACCTGGTTATCAAAATAAACCACTGATGTAACCGGATTTTCTTTTCTGCCGGATGTAATTCCATGGACGAGACTTTTCGCCAGAATCCGAGGAATAAAGAAGACCTAGATAAATGGATTGTGTTTTTATTTTCTATGCCGCGATGGTTTAGTTCTGACAGGCCCAATTTAGTGACATTTTGTACCACCCACGAGCTGAGGTAAGAGTTTCTAAATTTTTTGGGTTAGATTCATTTTTCTTTTTTTCGTTTCCCGTTTTTCTCGATAAAAACGTGGTGGCGTCCTAATTAATTCTTTTCGTTTTTCGTTGGCTAAAAGAAAAAATTAAATTCTTTTGTTATCACTTTTGTTCAAAATCATTGTTATAATATATATATATATATATATATATATATATATATATATATATATATATATATATATATATATATATATATATATATATATATATATATATATATATGTATATATATATATATATATATATATATATATATATATATATATATATATATATATATATATATATATATATATATATATATATATATATATATATATATATATATATATATATATAGATGTTTGCTTATGTTTGAAAAAGTCGTGCACATCCGTAAGTATATCTCATTCAAAAATAAGCATTTCCCAATACAAGCTGGAATTTCCTTCGCTACTTTTTAAGTAGCTTTTACTAATTTTATTTTAAATAAAAACATCATCCTATAAACGGATTTCTTTAAAAACCTTATCAAATATACCAATATTATACTGTTTTCTACAATATTTCTTTACAATTTTTTAATATTATACAATTTTATATAGGTTTACCCTATTTTGATAACATTATACAATCTTTATTATAAACTCCTCTGCCAGAAATTAAGATTGAAGTTTCTTCTTTCATTTCATTGAGCATATGGAGTTTTTTTTATTTTTATTTCGATTTAATGGCTCGTTGATAACAAACTTAGCCGATTGTATCATATTTTAAATGTTGGTAGCATTCGAACTTTGAATTATTTCGTAATGTCACTTTCATTTATAAAACGGCTTTGCCGAAGTGATCAATAGTTTAATTTTTAATTTTTTCGCTTAATTCGTCTCAATTGAAGGCATTTTGTGTTGCATAAGGATAAGCCCTATTTATGAGATATATGGATGAATAGTGATCGTTAGTCGACTGCAAAAGGACCTTTAAACTTACATTGCACCGTCGAAAGTCGTGCACATCCGTAAGTATATCTCATTCAAACATAAGCATTTCCCAATACAAGCTGGGATTTCCTTCGCTACTTTTTAACCCTTCAAGCCCCGCGACTTCTTTATATCGTTTGTTAGTGAATTAGCTTTAAGTCTTGCTCGCATAAAATCGGAATAATATTTGTACCCTCTTTCTGACGGACATAGATTCTGCAGTTTTTTAACCATACAAATCTGAATCTCATTTCTTTTGCTAGGTCTCTCGTTTTTTTATAAAGTACACGATTCAGCAGAGTCAGCCGATCTGATATGTAGATCCTGGTTGGAATTGTGTTTAGGCCCATGTCTTTCGTGTTAATTCCAGATGTTCGAGACTTTTGGAGGTTTCTAATGGCGTCCATGAATTGCTCCTTCATCCTCCGTGTTGTGAACTTGGCGATGATAAGGGGAGTCCTTGGCTGCGATTTTATATCCTGCTCGTGTCTTCGCGGTGTAATACGATATGCATAATCAATCTCGCGGTCATCCATCTTGAGTCCATTGAATTTCCAAGTTGCAATAACATGGCGTAAAGATTCTCCTTATCAGTGTGCGGCACACCACTGATCTCTACATCGTTCATTAACCCTGCTTGATTTCTGGCATTGTCCGTCTGTTCCAGTTTATCTAATTTAGTTTTAACACATAATAATTCTTCCTCACAGATTGCTACTCTCTTAATTGCTTGATCAATTTCAGTTATTTTAGTGTTTATGGTATCTACAGTACAGCTGCAGTGTTCGATGCTATTTTTAAATTCCGACATTTCCCCACGCATAGCAGTGAAATCGGCTCTCATTAGCTGGATTTCTTTCATAAGACCTCCTAAATCTGTAGAACTTATGACCCCGGTTCCGCTGCTCGGCTCGTTGCCTTTACCACTCTTTGATTCCGCTGGGTCTATTATCTTATGTTTGTTTTTCATACTGCGGGTTTGAAAAGAGGATTTGCACGTTATGCATTTCCAAGTTTCCTTGGCATCCTTCGACATTTGTTTAAATTTAGCTTCAGAAACTCCAGTACAGTAAAAATGAAAACTTAACGGACAATTCGAACAGCTTAGCGCGTCCTCGGTTATCGTAATCTCCTCTCCGCAACTTGCATTATTACATCTTATTTTTGAGTTCATTTTAACGTCGTTTCGTACAGCTCCTATTTATATTATATTATGGCGCGAAGAAGTGATATCACTAGAGAAGTTCTTAATAATGTCGATAGATGGCGCGATCCCTTTCTCGCTCAGTTTTTATTTTTTAATTTTATAATTGCTTTTTCGAGTCACTTAGTTAGATTTCTCTGCGGAAGATGGCGATGAGATTTAATTCCCGTGATTCCAGTGAAGAGATATATATATATATATATATATATATATATATATATATATATATATATATATATATATATATATATATATATATATATATATATATATATATATATATATATATATATATATATATATATATATATATATATATATATATATATATATATATCTATATATATATATATATATATATATATATATATATATCATATACATATATATATATATATATATATATATATATATATATATATATATATATATATATATATATATATATATATATATATATATATATATATATATATATATATATATATATATATATATATATATATATATATATATATATATATATATATATATATATATATATATATATATATATATATATATATATATATATATATATATATATATATATATATATATATATATATATATATATATATATATATATATATATATATATATATATATATATATATATATATAATATATATATATGGGAGATATATAAATACAGTTATGATGCAAATGAGATAATAATAACAATAATAAGTAATATAAACCATCAGTGCACCTATTTAATAATGTTAGTTACTAACGACTCACAGTGATCCCTCGTCGATTGTAACAACCATAAATGTTACCAGTCTTTTGTAGTGAGCGTCATTTTTAATGATTGTAGTTTGACCTAATTGCGTAGTAAATATTTTATGGAGTTTTTTCGCTAGGTTAATATAGTGTCTATGTCCAAAGGTCGTTCTGTTACATGTTTGTTTTTATGTCTTGTGACGTGTGGTCGTTACTGGTCGGCTTGCCGTTGCCCCGTTGGAGTTCTTTACTGTAGCATATCAAGCATTCTTTCCTGTAGCATTGTCAATTATTACATTATAAAAAAAACATTTATTATTAATGTAATTACCTATATATGGCCAAAAACATTGCTATTATTATCGCCGATAATATTACTAGCGCCACCTGCATGTCGCCGTGATGTAAGAGTTGCCAAATCGTTGTATGGAGCTGTTCAATATAATACACTGTATAATCAAGGGTTTTACTAATAAATTATGATCATGTAATACTAATGCTATAAGTTATGACTAGATCATGCGAAATTAGTGCACTCATGATATATGAAAGTTTTTATATATATACCTATATATTTATTCACACACGTTTCATCTATCGTACCAGCGCTCTTGTTTCCCGTTTTTTGTTCTGCGTATTAATGAATTGAAATGCCCGTTTTCGCATTTGAACCAAAAATAATAACCTCAATTGAGGACTTTACAATAGTAAAACTGTGTTTAATACTATTATTTAAATCGCTAGAAAAGCCTTACCTTACGTGATCACTGATTGTTCATATGTATACGGGTCGCTATAGATTGTCATTTGTTATGGGCACTCGCGCTATTTAAAGCACTCGCGCATTTACGAGATATAAGGATGTTTATGAAGACTCACTATTTATGAAGACATAATTGGGGTGATATGCCTAAACATTAGAGAGCAGACTGGCTCCTTGGCGCAAATCTCTTTGCCTAGGCTTATATTCTCACTGGGAGGAGAGGAGAAAAGAAAGGATGAACCTCTATCATACATTAAAAATAATAGTTTTAAATAAATAATAAGAAGCGACTTACTATTATATGATCGGTGGGGCGGTTTCAACTACAATGGGCGAACCCGTCACCCCAGGCTGGTATAACGATATGAAATCGTTGATGCTGGTATAACGATATGAAATCGGGATGAGCGTAGAATACTTAAAGACAATACAAATCTATTGTCTAGCCATGCTAATATGCCCGTCAGAGACCAACGCCTTACGGCGAGGCCCCAGCGTACAGCCTCGCACCTCGAGTTTGGAACGATACCTCCGTTTAGAATTAACCATCAGGATACCTCCTTTTACCTACCTTTCTCTCCCTTACGTAGCGGTGACACGGTGTCTACCGAATCTATCGCGGACCACGGCATCCTTTGCTCGGCTCTTCACCCGGAATCAAAAGCAGTTGCCGTAAGGTTTACAACTACCCCTGATCTATAGGAAACAATACTATTTCCAGACTCCCCCGGTTGTCAGTCGGAATGCACAATCGATGGGCTTACGCCGCACGGTGCGCAAACCATCCAGGAGCACCCGAACGTTGACTCCTTGGGGAGACTGGCCCGCAGGTCAGAGTCCTACCGGGGCTCGCACTTCTGCGTGGAGGCTGCCGGATAGGTGTTGATCCCGTACGATTGGCCGACCCTACACACATGGGTCTTAGTGGTCAAACGGCAACTGCAATTAGCTGTCAATATTATATGATTAAATATTAATATCTTATATATACCGTTATATACATATATAGATATTAACCTGGTACGTAATAGTTTTTGGCAACACTTGTTAAGGGCTAACATCTTTTGGCAGATTTTCACGTCTATGTGAAATTTCAAATTTAGTCGGTGGCATAATTCCATGGACAATTTTGAGGATATTTTATTGTAATTTTAGAGATTTCATTACTTTTAAGGCCACCAAAGTTTGCTCGAATAATATAAGCAAAAATAGTCACAAAATAACATCTGTGAATTTGTTTTTATTGATTTTGATATTTTCGTTCCTTTGTCTAATATCGAAAATAATATAAGGAAAATAATAGAATGCAAATATTATCTATTATTAAATATTATCTATTATGTCTATTATTAAGTTTCCACCTTAAATGGGAATTATTGATAGTTAAGGAAAATGTAGTATTTAATACTTTATCTAAATAAACACTAGAGAAAAAAATCCTTGATAAGGTAGAGTGTTTGTCGAAAATTTTATTTTCTCATTGTGTATATGCCTGTTAATCTATCTATGCTGAACCAAATGTTTGAAGCCGTTTTGTTCGAATATATTATAATAAAGTGTCCTCTGGTATAGTATCGCAATATTTAAAGATGCCGATTTCATTATTTTCGAAGCTCTCATTAATAATAATCAGCGCTCAGGAGAATAATCTCCTAAAATATCACTTTTAATATACTTTAATATATCTCGAATTCTGTCAGGATAGGTCTTATATATATTTTCATAATTTGGTTATATGCTTTGAAATTATGGACTCCATCGATGTGAAGTAAAGCATTATTATTATTATTATTTTTTGTTATTATATTATATTAGTAATGTAATAATAATAATGCTTTATTTAAGAGAAAAAAGTATAAAAATAATGTCTTAAAAACTACCCAACTAGGTTAATCCCCGTGGGTAGATTCTCTTCTTTTAAATTAAGATGGGCACGTAATTTTATACTGCAATTAAAAACTATGGTAATATTTTACATGTTTATATAATATTAAACATTATACATATATTATTCTCATTTATATAAAAATATATACATTTACCTACTTGTATTATTTACATACATTTGCATTTACATACTGGTATTTATTAGTAATATATATTTGTAATACATTATGCATTGGTCATATCGTTATATATTTTTCAAATGGTAAAATTTGGCTATCATGAGTCTAATTTTCATGAGATACGAATAAAATTTGTATATCCAGTATATACGTAAAAGGTCCATAAATTTCCGGCCCCGCCCACTTCAGATGCTTGAAACCACTTCTGACGTGTGCTATCGGATGATGTTATTGTGCACAGCGCTGTTATTTTGCACCATCTGTTGTTATTGTGCACAGCTGCTCACTAATTCATACTCAGAAGGTTCGTTTTAACCATGTCAACAAGTTTTTGAAAATACTTGAAACCGAATACCGCGCTGTAATATTTTTTTCACTCTAAAAGGTCTTTTACGGCACAAATTAAACACCTTTTGGATGGAGTGTATGGGGATTCTAGTTCTTTATATTCCACTGTAAAGGAATGGCTAAGCTATTTATACTGGGCCGAGAAACTAGTTCGGGAGCGAATGGGCCCTTGCTGAGTTGGCCACGGAGACCCATTTGTTCAGGGTTGGTCACACTCACGGGTCAACACTCATTCGGCGTCCTACACGCATGAAGAGCGAGCCCGGGTAGGACTCTGGTCTTAGACTAGTTTCCCCTAGAAGTCAACTTCTGGCGCTCCTGGACGGTCTGCGAACCGTGCGGCGTAAGCAAATCCATTGTGCATTCTGACTAACAGTCGGGGGAGTCTGGAAGCAGTACTGTTTCCTATAGAGCGGGGGTGGTTGCGGACCTTGCGGCGACTGCTCTTGAAACGACCATCAGCTACCCGATCCTGGGTGAACAGCCTGGCAAAGGATGCCGTGGTCCGCGATAGATTCGGTATACACCGTTTCACCGCTTCGTAAGAAAGAGGACCGCGCAACTCGTAACCAATCGAGAGACTGGAGTAATCTAACCCGGAACCAACATTCCAGTGATCCATCAATATTCCAGTGTTCTATATTATAAAAGTTTATTTGATCATCTGTAATGTTTATTTCCTAAATAATTATGAAGTCTATTTTAAGGGCGAGGTCCCGCGTCATATTCATATTCATATTCATACTGGTATACAAGTCAGATACAGATTAGCAAACATTCATACATATTAGCAAACAAACATTTTTTTTTATCGTAAAGAAAAGATAAAATAAACAAAACAAAACAAAGAAAAAAACACAAGAATAATGTAAAAAGAAGAAATGCAAGACAAAATGCAAAGAGATCATTAAATACTTTAGCCACCAAAGCATTTTAGACTTCACTCGAGTAATATTCCTCCAGTGAGTAAAACGCCTTATCTGTAAGGTATCTCTTAAGGCGTCTCTTAAACAAGTCAAGAGATTGCGCCTGCCTAATGTGCTTGCTGAGTTTGTAGTAAACCGCTGGGCCGGCGATATAGGCTAGCCTCTCCGACTTGGATAATGCATTACTTACCGAACGTAGCATGCTACGGGATCTTGTTGGATAGTGATGATGCACACCATTCACTTCAAAATCGGCTAGATTTCTGCGAACGAACAGCGCTACTTCCATTATATAAATGGACGACAGCGTCATGATGCAGAGATCTCTAAAGCATAGCTTTGAGTGTTAGGATTGAATTAAAATATTATGGCCTTGAATTAAAATTTCTTTGAATTTGAAATTTCAACTCAAATCCAAGTTATTCAAGTTCAAAATCAGTGTATTAAACCAGTGTAATATACCAGCAATAACATAGGTCGCCAGTAAATTCGGCAGTGTATTAATTAGACTTAATTATTGTAGTTTCCACTTCTATTGCTGCAAGGGAATAAAACGAATGCCTATATCTCAACTTACGATATTTTTTTATATTTATTATTTTAAGATAAGTAGTAGTGTAAAGCAGTAATGCATGGACTAATACGTATATATGTTTCTTTTGGCCTTGAGTTGTATAAGGTATATTTGTTATATATTTTTGGAATATTTTATAACATAATTTAATTTATATAATACATAAAATACTCGCTCATTGTGAACTTTCACAATGAGAATTTTCAATATATTATATAATACACATATATAATATGCATTATATATAATAAACATAACATACATAGATATAATTATAGGATAGATTTTACGTTTTTTTTTATTTCTGGTTTGCACACCCTGTTATAGATAGAGAAGATTTTTCTATTGGAGAATTCACAAAAGTGTATCTTCACTTCAGACCCGAAATGTTTTAGCATTTTCCTGTTTTTTTAAGAAAACAGCTCTGCTCTTGCATCAACAGAAAGTAAAATTATGCTCTTATGCGATTTTTACTTTCCTAGCAAAGAAACAATTGTGGACGCACTTCTGTGTCTCTGTGTGGCAGTCTGTCTGTGTGTATTCCTCCACGATAGCGCCCAAACGCTTCGTCCGATTGAGCTGAAATTTGGCAGGCAGGCATCATTTGGTCATGTTAGAAATGTTGGACTTAATGACGTGAAATTCGCTACACAGATGCGTCGCATGGACGAAACCACATTGTTGAAGTATATTGTTTGCAATATCCTTACACAAGCGACACAAAAAAACGACATACATTGTTATCATATAATAATCTCGAGCCGACCGAGGCTAGTCGAGTAACAAACCATATTGGAAAATAACCATTTTAATACCACGTATATACTACAAAAATACAAGTTTTGCTGACGGGGGGTGTTAAAATTATCTTCTTTTTCCGTAGGTTCCTATCCCGCATTATCTAGAGTGTTTAATGGATACCCATGCGCTTAGGAAGCAAAAGGGGTTTTGGGAAGTGGTATTTGGGGGGGGGGGGGGGAGTTTTGAAGGGGTAGAGAAGAGGTGGGTTAGATGGAAAGAGGGGACGTTGTGGGGGTATCTGGGGGGTAGCGTTGAGTGCGGGTTGGGGGTGGAGAGGTTGAGGGGGGTGTTATGGGGTGGAAGGGGGTTGGCTGGGGGATGAAGAAAATCTGGAGTGGGCGGGGGAAGAAGTTTGGGGATTGAAAGGGTTTGGGTGGAGGGGAGGAGGAAGGGCTGGAGGGGTGGTGGAGGAGGGGGGGTTTGGGGGGTTGAAGGGGGTTTAGCGGGTTTGACGCTGTGGGTTTTCTGCTTGCCGGGAAAGTCTTAGGGTGATACAAAACATTTTTTATTATCATTAACACATTAAACCATGCGATGAGCTAGATAGTCCCCTATGTAGATAGGCTTACTCTCGCCCTTTATATTCAGGTGCGCGGTTTGGAGTTTTTCTCCAGATTTTGCTCTTTGGTTAAAGATTTTATCAGCTTTGGTGAAAGAGTCGCGGTGCTGCTGATTGGCAAACTTTACGATGACGAATCTAGGATTGCTGTCAGTAAGCATCAATGCTATCATGGATGCCATTTCCTTGGCATCCACGTTAGCATCGATTAGCAGGTTGATGTTGGCCACTGTCTACAATAAGTTTTCTTACAGATTTTCTAGTAGTTCATGGATTTCCATCTCCGATTCAATACAATGGGTGATTAACCATATCGAACTTTTATTATAGCAAGGAAACTCTCTTACGGAGTGTTTCAATTTACTCACAATTTTTTTGTAATTGGCTGCATTCTTCTTCGACGACCGCTATACGCTGCACTATGTCGTCATATTTTCCAGATATTATTTGAACTGCTTCAATAATGGCGTTATTCTGCCACGCTAAGTCAAAATATCTTTGAATGATCTTATTAGTGAAGAATCTTTTGTTTTTTTCTTACACCCGTAAATGGTAATGTATAGATTTGCAATTATGTACGCAGCAATGCATTTACGTTGAATAAAAACTTCGTAAATTGAAATGAATTGAGAGGAAAAACTGCCGAAGTACCCTTTTGTCCCCTACTTTATCGTTGTTGTCGCATCATCGTTGTTGACGAATGTAAGAAACTTGTATTTTTTATCGTATATGTGTATCTTTTAACCGCATTGCTATAAATTTCTAGCTTCAGTTTAGTTGTAATGTTTCGTGCGGTTAGTTGTGCTAAGTGACGGTGCAATCGTATTAATTATCTAAGGAAACATCATTTAGGTAAAGACATTTCGATAATATTGCATGACTACTTTTGTGAAGTTGTCGTGGAATTTATGTATTTTACCAGCTGTCTTTTAACCAAGACCAAAAATCAGTTATGCGACCCTTGATTATTAGGCTAAAATATAATGATTTTTTTCCCCTTCAGTGTTTGCAAGGTCGAGTTCGAAATACTCGACCGGAAAGTCGCAAATAATGGGATTATATTAGTAAAATCAAGGTGCGACAGGTTAGGTTAATTCGCTAATAAATGTCATAGTCCTAAAAACGAACCATCTTACAATCAGCAGTAACGTAAAAAGGTCAGCATCATCGTAACGTACTGTCACTTTGCATAATTTCTGTAGTGACCCAATATGTAACTGATGAGCTATGGAAAGGGTCGATAACAGAATATCTTTTTATACCTTAACATAATAACAGTCGACAATAAGTTAAGATGGCGTAATCACATAGAGGGTCCAATTGCGTTTCTTCGGCGGTTTAAAATAAAGTCAAAAAATGCGTTAAATTTATTCCAAAATTCATAATAAAAATTTTAGTCATTGTCATTGGTATTGCGATTTATTTGTCAGATTTTGAGAGTTAATGGGCCCTTGCTGAGTTGGCCACGAAGATAGCCATTCTGTTCAGGGTTGGTCACACTCACGGGTCAACACCTATCCGACGGCCTCCACGCATGAAGTGCGAGCCTGGGTAGGACTCTGGCCTTATGGTTAGTTTCCCCTGGGAATCAACCTTCTGGCGCTTCTGGACGGTCTGCGCACCGTGCGGCGTAAGCTAATCGACTGTGCACTCTGACTAACAACTTGGGTTGTCGACTACAGCGGGCGAGCCCGTCACCGCAGGAAGTTTTAACGATTAGTCGTTCTATCTCCGGAGCGCCAGAGGTTTGATTGCCAGGGGAAACTGACCAAATCCAGAGCCTACCCAGGTTCGCACGTCGTGCGTGGAGGCCGTCGGATGGGTGCTGACCCGTGAGTGTGACCGACCCTGAACAGAATGGTTCTTCGTGGCCAACCCAGCATGGGCCCATTAACTCCCACTCTGACTAACAGTCGGGGAAGTCTGGAAGCTGTACTGTTTCCTATAGAGCGGGAGTGGTTGCGGACCTTACGGCGACTGCTCTTGAAACAACCATCGGCTACCCGATCCTGGGTGAACAGCCGGGCAAAGGACGATGTGGTCCGCGATAGGTTCGGTAAGCACCGTTTCACCGCTTCGCAAGGGAGAGGACCGCAAGCGACCACGAACTCGTAACCAATCGAGAGACTGGAGTAATCTGGTCACAATTGGAAGTAAGGGCGTGAGTGTAAGCCCGCCGGGTAACACTCCTGGCTATCTCGCGGTTAGGGCGTTGGCCTCTTACGCGTTTGTGGCGGAGCTAGACGGTGGACTGTTTTGTCCAAGTCTTCTGCGCTCACTCCAGGGAGATAGAACGACTAATCGTTAAAACTTCCTGGGGTGACGGGCTCGCCCGCTGTAGTCGACAACCCTAGTCAGATTTTGGTGCTAACGTGTTTAATGTAGTTTGTATTCAATTTATTTCATTCTCGCAGAAACGCTATTCCGTTTCTCAAAATTTGACAGTTGTCCGAATAAAAACCGGCTTGAACGTGACAATTTTCAAACACGCGTTTTCGGTGCGACTTAGTGGGTGACGCTTATGTTTTTACGTACGAATTTTCCGTTTTTGCTGTTACTGCTGAAATGTTCCCGTATGTTGGGATATTACAAAAGAGATCGAATGAATAACGATAACGGTACGTACTTAAGCGTATTATACTTTTCGATTTCAAACAAAATTCCACTTCCGTCATAACCTGTAAATTATATGTTGTCTTTTAGTACGAGAACGTGGTTAGAACACCGGATATCATTCGGATCAAAAGAAATGCCAAACAAACCTGCTAACCAGCCGCGCGCGAAAAATGGATTCAGAGCGCAGATTTTGACGTTTCGAAAAACCTGTGTTGCCGGCTTTTTAGTACATTACCATAGACACAGAACGAAGTCGCAGATTTTGTTACGTGTGTTAAATCTGACAGAAACGCGATAGCTATTATTTTAATGCACGCACTAATCCTATTTATTTTTAAAGCGACTCAATTTTAACTCAATAGAAACGCAATTGAACCCAGAGTCACTCTCCTGCAAAGTAAGAAGGTTAGCGTACGTCTGCATAGAATGAGAAATATTCTGGATGGGCAATCATTTAACCGCCCTACTTTTGGGTTATTATTCAATCAGGTAAAAATCGTAGTGGTCTTTTCATTAGGTTTCTTAATATTAATACTTGTTTAAAATATACCGGAAAACTTTTTTCACACAATACACATTTATGACCTCTTTTTATATTTAAATTAGTAGGAACACTTTGACGTATCGCGCACGCTTTGTGCATTTCGGTTTTTTGTTGTTTTTAAGCTATTGCATAGCTTTTATCGCGGGCCTCTAGGAGAGCGCGGCGACCGAATGAAGAAATTTCTTAACGAAAATTAATGATTTTAAACTGATAATTACGTCTAAACGAGTACTGCTTACGATTCGAAAAAAATATATGTTAAACAAGAACATTTTCCTAATATCCTTAGCTTTGAATATTTTAGATTTTGTTTATATTACATAGTGTAATTAATTTGTATAATTAGGTCTAACCGAACACTAAAACGACTACTACGCAAATACTATCTGGCGTATTATTATGAAACCTGCACCATTTTAAAAATAATTTAATTATCCATCTTTTTATCAACGATTTTTTTCGAATAATCCGTTTTTTTTGCTTTATCGAATAAAAAATTCGTGCGCGGCGCTCTATCGGAAGACGTTTAAATTATTCCGAATCATTTGCTTCCGCAGCCACAAATGATTCGGAATAAATTCAACTTTTTTCGATAGAGCGCAGTTATCTGATATCAGAAAAAATAAAATACATAAATAATTATAATTGCATAAGTTGTTAAAAATGCTATACAATAGCTTTACCGCGGCAGTCCCCGAGTGCCACACGTATTTTTTTATTTTTTTTGTTTTAACGTATGGGATACATTTTGTTGCGTTCATCGATAATATAACGGACATATAACGTACGTTCGTAAAGGTAGGGCGGTTAAAATTTTATACAATGCTTTGTAAAACATTATATCCTATGGAATGATTGCTTAGGATTGGGATTTAGAAATGGTATGTAAAGGTTTAAAATTATTTAAGTCATCGTAAAAGGTTGTCAGCGTAACTATTCCGTGTGGCAAAATAAGAAATATGTCATCATCTATTTCATAATTTTTTATTTTATTTATTTATTTATTTAGGTACATAGGATTAGGTATACAGTTCATTCATAGGTCATGTAATCTTATAATAATTATATAAATTATTTAATAATTAATATAGGGAGGTTTAACACATCTTACATGACCTTTACTGCCAATAGCACATCTAACTAGGCGATAATTTGGCCCGTCTCTAGATGTGCATATTTTTATGCAATTTTAAGAAATGAAGTGTTTTTTTAAAATAAATTATTTGGACCCACCACCTGTATATACACATAAATATACCAATTTTATAAAAAATATAGCTATGTAATAAAAATATACATTTATAGTTGTAATTTGCGTTTTGTAAATTTATAGTACCGGACCCTGCCAAGCGTTTTTGCTGGCAATTCCATATTCTCTAAACTGTTTCTATATGTGAGAACCTGTTATTGGCTATCATTTATTATTTAAGTTGCTATCTAATATTTTATATGGCTGTTGGTTTTCCTTAAAATAAATAAATAAATAAATAAATAAATTAGTAATTCAATAAAATTTAATTGAGAAAAATAGATAAGTGATACTAAATAAATTGTCGTGCGTTGCAAAGAAGTTGATCAGATTTTACATATCCCTTGTTAAGTAGCCATCTATTAAGGTTTGCTTTAAATATTTTTATGTTAGGATAATTTTTCATGTCTTCACTAAGGGAATTATATAATTTTGGGGCTATGTAGAATATATGTCTCTGGGCAAATGTTGTCCTGACTGACGGAATTATATAATTGATACTCGCGGACATTCTTGTGTTCAGATTGTTTTGAGTTCGGGCGTGGTCATCTCTAGATTTGTAGAATGCAAGAAGCGCTTGCTTAATGAATAACTGTGTAGCTGATAGCACATGGGATTGGGAAAATAACAAGGCAGATGGAAGACGCCGGTTTTTCCTGTGAATTACTCTCAATAATAATTTCTACGCTTTTGTCAATCTATCCAGATTATCATTAGTAGTAGCGCCCCATGCCGCGACTCCGTAGGACAAAATACTCTGACACAAGGCCATGTATACCATTCTTATGGTTGTTTTGAACAGAATGTTGCGCAGCCGAAGAAATACATAAACCAGCTTTCTAATTCTCGAACTCAAATTTGCAATCTGATTTTCCCAACATAGCTTCTCATCTACCGTTATGCCTAAGTAGGAGACTGTTGCAGATTTGCTTAATTTAGTACATACACATCTATTCTTATCCAAGCATTTGTCGGTATGAATGGCAAGTGTTTGGTTGAGAACCTGGCTGGGATTTCCCCGCAAGCTGAAAGTGATAAATTTTGATTTCGCAGCATTTAGCGTTAAAATATGGTTGTCGATCCAAGTTTTAGCCAGTTCCAAGTTACTTTGAGCTTTGAAGAATGTATCATTCCAATTATTAGTCGCAGTAAGAAGGACAGGGTCGTCCGCGAAGGATACAATTCTACCATTAACAGGTAATTCGCACAATTCGTTGATGTAGATTAAAAAGAGAATTGGACCCAAAACACTACCTTGAGGGACACCGAATGACACGTTAGTCGCTTCGCTTATTTGTCGACCAATTACTGTACTCTGAGTCCTCCCGTCTAGGTAACTCCGAACCCATTTTAATGCCACCCCATCGATTCCGTAGTCAGTTAGTTTTTTTTTCGAGGATTACATGGGAAACTGTGTCAAAAGCCTTTGACAGGTCAAGGAAAGTGGCAATTACCTTTTTTCCTTTGTCTATGTTTTCCACTATATATTGTATGACAGCATTGATGGCCTCACTGGTTCCCCGACCCTGTCTAAAGCCATACTGATTATTAGATAGCAGCTTCTGTGTCTCTAGATATTGTGTTAGTCTATGTTTGAATATTTTTTCATACACTTTAGAAACCACACTGAGGAGGGAGATAGGACGATAATTTCCTATATCTTCTTTTTTACCACTTTTAAATATTGGTTTTATTATCCCTTTTTTCAGCCATGTTGGAAATATACCAGTCAAGAAACTGAGGTTTATTAGATGAGCAAGGGGCTCGGATAATGTTTCTGCAGATTGTTTGATTATCTTTGCCTGGATCTTATCTTTTCCTGGAGCACAGTCGTCTCTGATACTTTTTATAGTCTTTAAGACCTCTTCTTTATTCGTTTGCAATAATTCGAATTTTTCATTTAATTTCGGTTGCTTATGCATTGATAAGGCTAGCTCCCTCTCAGACATACCCTTTTTATGCAGTATAGAGTTAGCTAGGTCTTGTCCTATACCAGTGAAGTAGTCATTAATGTAATGCAATATATCGTTAGAGTGTAAGTCCATTTTTTTAAATTCCTTATGTATATACATCTCTTTTATATCTGAGCTATTATTTCTGTTGTTCACTAACCCTTTGATAATTTCCCAAGTTTTTTTTTGTCCCCATTTACTCTATCTATTTTGTTTCTATAATACTTATCTCTAGTTTTTGTTATAAGTTTTTTACATATATTTCTATACCTTTTGTAGTACATTAAGAGTTGAATATCATTAGGGCATTGTTTAATCTGCTTATGTATAATGTCTCGCTTTCTTATGCTGAAAATCAGGCCATCGGTTATCCAAGGAGATAGTTTATTTCGAGACCTGGGTATAGTATATGCCTTTTCGATTGTAGCCATTTTAATGCAATTTGCAAGAATATCATGGAATTGGTTGGCAGCAATGTTACTATCTTTACATTGTAATACTGGAGTCCAGTCCGTCTTTTTGAGGTTTTCTGATATTGATGCGTAATCGATTGTTTTTTTGGAATACGTCTGTTTAGGGCTGTTCTTAATTATTTTTTTAGATAGGCATAGACCAATTGCATAGTGGTCGGTGATGGTGGATTGGTAAATGAACGTTTGACTATGAAATTTAGTTTTGATCATAAAATGATTTATGCAGCTCTTAGTATTCTCATCAACTCTAGTGGGTCTATTAATTCCGACCTCCAGTCCATAATGCGCCAGAAGGTTAAGATAGTTTTCCGATTGAGTATTTTTATCATTTAAGATGTTAATGTTGATGTCTCCAGTTAATATTATATTAGACTCGTATCTATAGGCCTCTAGCAGATTATCCAATGACTCAAGAAAACTTGTTAAATTGGACTTGCTCGGAGACTTATAGATAGCAAATAAGTTTAGGGAATCATCTATTACTAAATGTAGGCAATTTGCATCATTGACGGATACTTCAGTGCTGCTTACGTGGAAATGTGACTTTACGTAGACCACAACCCCATCGTTTTGTAGTCTGGCGTTGTTAGTGTGATAAGTTTCGAAGCCTTGAACAGTTCTGGGGACATAAAGTTCGTTTATCCAGCATTCCGTGAGGATGATGACATCAAAGATATTATTGAATTGCTGAATAAGGATTAAAAAATCATCTAAGTTTTTACTAATGCTCCGTATGTTCATCGATATTATCTTTAGATAGTTACCTTTTTTAACATAGCTTAAACAGCTTTTTGAGCAATAGAACTCTCGACAGTTGTACGGATTGTGCTCATCTAATTCTGTTGTGAACTCAGTCATTTCGGTCCGGTCTTACCAATAGAGGAGATTTTAGGTAGTGCAAACAATATAAGGCAACATCGAATATTAGCGTTCGAATATAAAGTAACATTAATTGAGGCTGTATCACTAGGTTTCTAGTGCAAGGGTATAAAATTGGGCTATTATCATATACACGAATATTCATTATTACATAGCTTATTAACAAGATATACTGCAATACTATATATAGAAGCAATAATTTATAAATACACCAATTTATATTCAGTATCAATAGACACAGTTTAATAGCATAGATTATTTTAATAATAATTAGAGTTAAATATGGGAGATTAAGAAAAAGATGTAGTATATAACATATTTTTATAGACAAATAGTTAAACTTTAAACTCCTAGTGTGAAGGAGAATTCTGTTGCATGGTTTATTAAATATACATAAGGAAATGATTATTATTACAAGAACACGCGAGTTAGAAAGCATAGAATTTGGAGTGTGGTATATAATGATTTTATTGGTGGAGAAGTAAAGGTAACATTTCTTCATTCTTAATTTGAAATGTCTTCTCATTGTCCTTCTTTTTGAGAAAGATTTTTCCGTATTTGGTCCAGCAAAAAGCAAATTGGTTATCTTTAGCAATTTTTTTTGAAATAATATAAGTTATAAAATGTGTGTTTAAAGAAAATGTTGCTCTAATAATCCCATGAAAAGATTGGCATACGAAGGTGACATTCGAGTGCTCATAGAAGTCCCTATAGCTTAAAATGTATCTTCTAAAAAGAAAGGATGACAAGTTAAGACAATTCCAGATAACATGTAAAGAATCTCTGTAGAGGGAATTTAAGATAAGGTGTCTCAAATGGGACATCAGAAATAATTTCGAGGTCTAAATTATGATGAATAAGAGTACGCAGTGATATGGCATCCATAGTGACTAGTAATAAGTCTTTAGATTTTAAAATGATATTTTTTTTATATATCAATAAAATACGATTTAATGAATATGTATTATGTACCTCTGCGGTTAGCGCACAGCTAGCGACTATCTCGGATCTTCCAGTTGCAAACAATTAAATATTTACTTTGATTTATCGCTCTAATTTCTAAGTTCCTATTTCTCATGCAAACCTTACTTTCTTTCAAAGGAAAAAATGTTTGTTTATTTATTTATTTATTTACTTATTTAAGACCATAAAAAAACATTTAATTACTAAAACATTCTCTCAGCCTAATAACACAAAATAAAAAAAATATTGCCTAACTTGGAAAGAGATTCAGATATGTTACTTTATGGTTTAACACCTCACTAGGAACGACTTGTATAGAGGTGGTACGAATATAAATTATTGTATATTGTCTGCCGATAAGGCATTATATCTCCGCTCTTAGTTTTTTTTACTTCATATTGCAATGGGAATTTAAATTGAATAATTACAAGAATGAAAGCAGTTACTTTATTGTAAAACTATAACTCTCTCTCTCTCTCTCTCTCTCTCGCTCTCTCTCTCTCTCTCTCTCTCTCTCTCTCTCTTTAATTAATGTATGACGGAATCAAAATAAATTTTTGATTCCGTCATACATTAATTAAAGAGTAAGGCCTTAAAAGCGGCGACTCGTACGATGCGTGAAACGTTTGAAATTCGATTCGAAGGCTCACATCGACCCGCCCTTAAATTCTACATTTATTGAAATGTCGAGCGTTAGGAATATAACGGTCGCATGTTAACGGATTTTCCGCCAACTGTTGATCGACTTTATTTATAAAATGAATAATCAGATGTAATAATTTCCAGGCTACTTGCCGGTAAAGTCTAAGACACAACCGATTTTCCTATGTTACGGGACCATCTTCTTACATTGCTGGAGCCTTCCTGTAGTTTCGTCGACCCGGTTTTAACAGTGTTACGGATTAAAACTGAAAAACATATTTTTTCACATCTTTTGTAGGTAAAATTATTTAGAAAACCATATTATATATTCACTCAACAAATACTGGCATATTCTAAAATACTCCTTATCAATATAATGGATATACCAATTTAGGATTTTTTTTTGCCAATTTAGCAATTTCTTATAACGAATCCTAATGTTTGCTTTACTTCTTACAGCTTCTGGCATAAAATAAAACATGGACTGGACTGGCTCCAAGAAACTGATCATCTTCCTCATTGATTATGCCAAATTCCTGCTCGTTACAGCAATAATATGGTTGTGCTACAGGAATTTAAAAGCTATTTATAAATGGAACGAGGCTAGGAAAATGATTAATAAGCTTCCTGGACCCCAGACGATACCTATACTAGGAAATATAAATTTGTTTATCGCCAGGCAAAGTAAGTAAAATTTTATCCTAATTAATAATAACTAGCTGAAGCCCGTCTAGATCGTCGATCAGTTTATCGACAGTGATGTTTCAAAAAATTGCCCCTCCATCCCCGACCTCCTCCGCCCAACCATCCTTCGACCCTCCTTCTCTCACTCTCTGCCCCTTCCCCCAACCCTTCTATTCCTACCTTCCTCTTCAAACCTCCCTCCACCGTTCCACCCCGCGCGGAAATCCAGCATATGGAAATATTATTTTTTTTATTTTTCTTTTTTTATGACTTTTTTATTTTTCTCTTCTGATGATATATCTACAGACCGAGAGCTGTTTCAGCCACCTCAACCAAATTTTTACACCCAGATGTTCTCTCAATTTGGCCGTTACAGGCAAAACAGGTTTAATTTGTTTTATTTTTCTCTTTTGGGGACTTTTTTATTCTTCTCCTTTGATGACACATGCGCTGATAATACGAAATCAGTTTTTCTATATCATCTCTACAGAACACCTATCACCTAGGGAGAGCAGGATATAAAAGCTCGTAAGGCGGGTTATTTGTGTTTAGGAAAGAGTTGTCACAAAATTAACGTAAAACATGTTGTGTTGTTGAACAGATATATAATGAGATGAATTAGAAGAAGTTGTGTAAACCATCCTAATGTGTTTTGCTACATATGCAAAGAAGAAGAAGAAATGCAGCTCCCGAAGTGTTCAGCGACTAGTAGCTATATAATAATATTTGTATAATATTATTACCAAAATTCCGTGTTTACCTTTTTATTTGATCTACGGATTCAACTCAAAATAGTGTAACAAACTTTTCACGAAAATGTTATATCTTAGAAATTTGAACTCCTAAGCAAAAACTAATGTCATATTTGAATTCAGGGCATCACATTTATGTGAAATCAGCTCTAAATAACCCAGCACCAAAACAGCTGTAGACCTGTGCTATTTATTCATAGAAAATAAATTTACTCCAATCTCCTACAGAGTGGAGTATATTCCCCATCGGTATAATACACATACTGCTACCAGCTGTTCCACTAAAGTGGAAAATACTTCTTGATTGCAACTTCTGGAATAATGCTCAATTGAGCCGTCGCATTAAGTATAATAAACGTCATCTCAATTCGAATCCGTCCATTTAGTGACATATTGAAATTGAGCGCACAGCCAAAAACCACACGGTGACATGTCTAGAGAGTTTGTCCCGAGATTTCAGTGATTCAGTAGCCTGCTGAACCTCTGGAATCTTGAAAATGCCGGATCCCGCAAGACCAAAGTCCACACTTGGTAATGACATTATCATTTCGGCTTATTGAGGGCGTAGCGGGACGCAGTTCGCTGTTCACTAATGTGCGGTCATCTTTAAACGGTTGTGAAACTCTCCTGTCCCGATTGTTGGGTCTTGCGAATGATTGTCACATGGGTATTGGCAAGCTTTCTGTAATATTTGCTACACTCTCTAATAAGTCCTTCTACTCTTGACAATCCGACGGATGCTCACTACAATGTTTCACTCATCAGTTGTTTGCCAGCGACTGACTTCTTTAGTAGATGTGAAATAAATCACGCATAAGGAAGTAGGTACCTGCACCGAAGCGCGCTCCCCTTGCTTCACTTGTTAAAAAAAATAAGATTTGGTTACTTTTTGAATAGACTAAGCATACATGGATAATGAGCCTAGAATTGGTTGTTCTCCAGGGAAATAATGCCTAATATTTATTATGTATAGGTACCAAAAAGAAAAACATAAATATTTATAATGTCATATTAAGAATTTAACATATGTTTTTACAAGTTTGAATTACTACAACAGGACCATTCATTTAATTATTATTTTATTTATTTATTTATTTATTTAGGTACATAGGATTAGGTATACAGTTCATTCATTGGTCATGTAATCTTGTAATAATTATATAAATTATTTAATAATTAATATAGGGAGGTTTAACACATCTTACATGACCTTTACTGCCAATAGCACATCTAACTAGGCGATAATTTGGCCCGTCTCTAGATGTGCATATTTTTATGCAATTTTAAGAAATGAAGTGTTTTTTTAAAATAAATTATTTGGACCCACCACCTGTATATACACATAAATATACCAATTTTATAAAAAATATAGCTATGTAATAAATATATACATTTATAGTTGTAATTTAATAAAATTTTATTAAGAAAAATAGATAAGTGATACTAAATAAATTGTCGTGCGTTGCAAAGAAGTTGATCAGATTTTACATATCCCTTGTTAAGTAGCCATCTATTAAGGTTTGCTTTAAATATTTTTATGTTAGGATAATTTTTCATGTCTTCACTAAGGGAATTATATAATTTTGGGGCTATGTAGAATATATGTCTCTGGGCAAATGTTGTCCTGACTGACGGAATTATATAATTGATACTCGCGGACATTCTTGTGTTCAGATTGTTTTGAGTTCGGGCGTGGTCATCTCTAGATTTGTAGAATGCAAGAAGCGCTTGCTTAATGAATAACTGTTTAGCTGATAGTACATGGGATTGGGAAAATAACAAGGCAGATGGATGACGCCGGTTTTTCCTGTGAATTACTCTCAATAATAATTTCTGCGCTTTTGTCAATCTATCCAGATTATCATTAGTAGTAGCGCCCCATGCCGCGACTCCGTAGGACAAAATACTCTGACACAAGGCCATGTATACCATTCTTATGGTTGTTTTGGACAGAATGTTGCGCAGCCGAAGAAATACATAAACCAGCTTTCTAATTCTCGAACTCAAATTTGCAATCTGATTTTCCCAACATAGCTTCTCATCTACCGTTATGCCTAAGTAGGAGACTGTTGCAGATTTGCTTAATTTAGTACATACACATCTATTCTTATCCAAGCATTTGTCGGTATGAATGGCAAGTGTTTGGTTGAGAACCTGGCTGGGATTTCCCCGCAAGCTGAAAGTGATAAATTTTGATTTCGCAGCATTTAGCGTTAAAAATTACATTGTATAGATAGATAACTAAATAATATTAAAACTTGGGCAGGTGAATTTGTCCATAGTTAGACATATTATTGGTGTGCAAGAAAGATAAATTATAATGACTGAGTAGGATGAAGAACCAAAATCTATTGCAAGAAATTTAGGAAGAGCGTTGTATTCATTTTTATCCAATTTACGTAGACGGGTTTTGGTCAATTAAAATAACCTTAGAACAGAATAAGAACCATTGGACTATGGTGTGGCAATAAAACAAATCCGTTACCTTATACATTAATCAGAGAAGTAACTCCCTTCGTACTTCAAGGGATCAAAAAAACAACTGACGTTTTCAATTACAACTATTAAAGTACACCATATTTTGCAGATGTGTTTCAAGTTTGTGGTAATATCATTGATCAGTTTAAAGACGCCACAATGCCAATCAGAGTATGGATTGGTCACCAACCGCTTTTATGTAAGTATATCACAGATATCCTAGAGGTATTAGGAAATAAATTACCCATTACATATATAGTTGCATAATAAAGACAGATAGAAGTTCTTATTAATGGAAATGGTTTATTCATTGGTTTGTATTGTTTAGGAAAAGTTAGAATCTCAATCAATCATTTATTCTCATTCATTCAAGTTTCTCATTTCTAAATAAATATATATTTTTTTATATATCCAAGCAGTTTTGCAAAATTTTATAAATAGGAAAACCATTTTACGTTTATTGTGACAAAAAAATTGTAATCATGGCCAAACATACCTATTCATTTAGTCTGTGTTGTTTTTTCCTTGTACTGTGCGTTATTAACAGTTCATAGAAATTTTAATTATATTCAGACAAAAATATCTACCTCATAAAGACATTACCGGACGACATGAAGTCACAGTAAACAGCATCAATGCAAAATCTGACTATTCATTACTCAAAAAATATGTAAATATTTTTCTGTTTTAGTAATCAATCGAGTAGAGGATGCCCATATACTGTTACATTCATCCAAATCTTTGGAAAAGGAAGAGAGATACTCGTTTCTTCGTGAGTTTCTTGGTGAAGGACTCATCACCGGTCACGGTAATATTAATAATATTATGTTGTATTTTGTATTTTGTTAGCCTCGCGCTACATACTCCTAGGAATAAGTCGTCATCAACATACCTATTTGCCAAGGCATCGGTTAAATTATCGAATATTTTATTTATTAGCTTTGAAGAAAAATACATAATGAGGAAGGGATTATATCAGATATGCAAATGGGAACAAAAGGACAAGTAGAAATAATTTTAGGATAATGACTAATTTTGATAAAATTTTGTTCAGCGACTTTATCTGTCATAGATTTTCTTTAAAATATTATTAATGAAAACAAAACGATCCGACGATGCCAATCCCAGGAGAATAATTGGGTGCTGTGGGCACGATGGGGTAATGAATTATTGAATTTGAATTCTATTTTTTCCCCTTTTTTACATAGTTAGATTTTAATCATATTCATATTCATATTTATTTTACTAGTATACAAGTCAGATACAGATTAGCAAACATCCATACAGATTAGCAAAGAAACATTTTTTCTATCGCAATGAAAAAATAAAAATAAACATAAAAACGAAAGAATACACAAGAATAATGTAAAAAGGTGGAAATACAAGACAAAATTCAAAGAGATCATTGAACACTTCAGCCACCAAAGGCATTTTAGCCTTCACTCGAGTAATATTCCTCCAGTGAGTAAAACGCCTTATCTGTGAGGTATCTTTTAAGGTGGCTCTTAAACACGTCAAAAGATTGCGCCTGCCTAATTTGCTCGTTGAGTTTATTGTAAACCGCTGGGCTGGCGATATATGGTAGCCTCTCCGACTTGGATAATGCACGAATTACCGAACGTAACATGCTACAGGATCTTGTTGGATAGTGGTGATGCACACCATTCACCTTAAAATCGGCTAGATTTCTGTAAGCGAACAGCACTACTTTCATTATATAAATGGACGGCAGCGTCATGATGCAGAGACCTCTAAAGCATAGCTGTTAATTCAATCCTAACACTCTAAAGCATAGAGTGTTAGGATTAAATTAAAATTTTATGGCCTTCAATTAAAATTTCTTTGAATTTGGCATTCCAACTCAAATCCAAGTTATTCAAGTTCAAAATCAGGGTATTAAACCATTGTAATAAACTAGAGATCTCTAAACGGATTCCTAGCTGGCGTATCAAGCGCCACACGCGCTATTGTGCGGACTGCACGCTTCTGCATAGCGAAGGCCCCCTGTCTGTCGGCTGCTCGCCCACATAACTCTGCGCCGTACGTTAGCAGTGAATGAACATATGCAAAGTAACACATGCGCAGCGCGAATAAATCGAGAAAAGAAGCGATGCGATAGAGTGCATAGTACGCTCTTCCAATTTATCACATCAGGAGTCCACACTGGAATATATTGCCTCTTTTACTGTATAAAAAATAAATTTTGAATATTATTTACTTGGTCCGCCAACCGTCAAGGAAGGAAAGTATTGTGAACGCTCAAAATTTTTTTTCGAGATGAAGAAGGAAATATTCATTTTAAACCCCCATTAGACGATTAACACCATTTCCAGTTTGAAGTCTCTCTGTGTGTTTCTGTCTATCGGTATTAATTCCTTCACGATAGCCCCCAAATGCCTAAGCTGATTGAGCTGAAATTTAGTATGTTGGCATCATTTGGACATGGCAAGAGTTGAAAAGATTGTGTTTGAAATTGCTCCATTGGTCATATATCAATCACGAAAATTTGGCCGTGGACAGAAATAGCCTGAAATCGCCAGAAATTATGCCTCGTCGGACAGAAATCATCTTTGGAATTTCGAAATTTCTCAGAAATTTCGGTTGGAATAACTTTAATGCTAGCTACGCTAATAATATTTTTAAACAAATTTGTATGTCGCGAATTCATGCAAATACACTTCAAATTTATAAAAACCGCGGAGGCCTAAATGGTCTTTCGCAATATTGCTGTCACTCTCTGTCGGACATGTTTGGAAGCACCTCGTTGCCGTAATGCATGAGCTACTGGCTGGCGATCTATAGGAGCTGCTTGCGTAAGCGGTTGAATCAACATTTTTTTATCCGCACTCGTCTCCGACTACCATATTCAATCACATCAATATCTTTCCCAAACGTATATCACGCTCAAAATTCTTCCATAAGTCATTGGCCTTTTACCGGGAAAGTCTTGGGGTGTCACAACTGATTTTTTAATGACAGAATCCCGCGTCGGGTCCCGAGGGAATTATTTCATTTAATTCACCAATTAAAGAATAATTAGACGTTTTTTATTAATTTGATCCTTTATTGATTTTTCGATTTACTTTCTTGTATATTTCTTTTTTTTCAAATTTTCTCTTCGATATAGATACTCGCGAAAATTAGTTTTTTTAACCTGGTCCTATTCTTTAAGATTGTGTTTAAAGTAATTCCAATGGAAAACAACAGATAGCGTGTACCTTTGTTAATGCCACATTTAGTTATCTATACTTGTATACTAATATTATAAAAAGGTAAAGTTTGTGAGGTTGTAAGAAGTAATCTCTGGATTTACTAAACTGATTTTGAAAATTCTTTTATCAATAGAAAGCCACGTTATTTGTGAGTATCATAGGCTATATATTAATCCGAAAAATGAAAAGGCTTTTTCGTGGTAGTTGGATTTGAAAAGTAAGTCGGAGAAAAAACGGTTGAATGAAAACGTTTCTTACGAACGCTGCTTTAACGATGAGAGATATATGATTGAGTTTTAGAGAAAAGTTGTAAAGATTGGTAATGCCTACAAAAAAGTCAGCAAAAATTATGTCTAAATTTTGTATTTAAGTCACAAAAAGTAGTTTTTTATATTAAAAAAATAATTTAAATCGTTAGGTCATGTTTATTAGTCATATTATCAACAATTATGAATTCATATTAAAATAAATAAATTTATCGTCTCAAGTGTTTAAAAAAAAAGATTTTTCACTTTTAATGCATATGATTTCCCTTTTTCTGCATACATGGTTAAAGAGATAAGACACTCACAAATAAGACACTCACACAAGAAGACACTCACAAATAACGGTAATATAGTCTAAATATGATGCATACATACATACATATGCAGTAAAAATATAACACCATTTTTGGCAGTCAGGAAATAAATCTTAGCACTCCAGTACCTACTAACCGAACCGCACTCATAATTTCATCACAAGTAAAAAGTTTTACCGCCTAACGAAGTGGGCACGGGTCAGCTAGTAATTAGTAAACAAAAATATAAATGACCAGCTGTTTCCTGCGGCTTCGCTTAGCGCAAAGTTTCGAATCGATTGGTTAATTGAAGTCGGGTGGCGTTTATATGCCTTTTTAGACGCTACCATTAGATATATAGCGCAAGATGTCCCCCCTCAGGTGCACGCTACTTATCTCGTTGACGTAGGTAAGCGTCTTGTTCCTCGCCCGGAGTTGGGCGTTGTCCCAAGTAGGCGCTCGGGTTTTAGGTATTTAAGCGCTCGACGCGCGAAGTGAGTGCGCCTGTGTGCGTTTTTCGCCACGTACGGGACACAGTTGCGACGTTACAACGACTAAACGATCTTGATCTGTAGCTATGGCGTACCTATATTTTTAATTATTAAGTAAATAACTAAAGTTTACGAAGAACATAAAAAGACTGTCCAAAATAGATTAATTATGTATTTTAGTTAAATTTATAGAAATATGGATTATGCTATATTATTATAATCACATAAAACTACCTATATAGCTACTTAAAAAAATGAACTCGTTTTACTTTTACGATTTTCAGGTTATCTAATATACAACCAAACCGATTGTTATGTTCTGCATTTTTTTGCAAATCTACCGCGCGTCTTCCTTCGATATTTATAGATTCCGGTTCTGTTTTTGTAACCTAAAAAAAGACTAAATTACGGATTTCTTCAAGTTTCATTATAGTTAAGAAGTAAAAAAAAAAATTGGTTCTTACCTCAACGTAACTAATAAGTTAAATTATCGCAAATGTAGTCAATCAAATCACCGTTCATATATTCAGTTCTACAAATTGGAGTTGACTATACCTTACAGTAAATAACTTATTGTATCTCTATATTTAACACCCGTGATAATGGAGTAATTTATTTTGATAAGGATTTTGTTTTTATTGCTGTCTTCAGCAGCCATTGCCTACTAATTGTTATTACGTTTTTGAGACATAAAAGCAGCTATTTTAGCTTAAATATAAAAGTTGGTTAATTGATGTTTTCGAATTTATTATACAGCTCTTTGTGACCGATGTTTTTGTTATATATATTTTCACATATATAAAACCGTTTCTTCAGCGCACGCCGATAAAGCAAATAACCAGCTCATTTTTATCCGACTTCATTTACAAATATCGTGATTTCTTATTGAAAACCAATATTTATCACAATAAAATATAACCTATAGCATTCATCGATAATGGAGCTTTCCATTTTGAAATCCGATAAGTATTTTCGGAGATTATCACATACAGACAAACTTACAAACATTACTTCTTTTTATTATTAGTACCTATAGATAACTCTCGGATTATGACTATATTACCTGTACTTGGGATATAACAAAATTTTATTGTTGTACGCAGGGCCAGGATCATTTGTTAAGCCAATTTTCGCTTATTTCCGCAGCCATAATTAGAAGAGTACAAATACGATGTTTCTCTGGGTTAGTTCTTATTACTACGGCAAAGAACCTAGTCAAAAAATAACATATTTACCCGATTTTCATAATTCCAAAGTAGACGTGTTGATTTTAACCCTATACCATTCACCGGTGGACCAAAAACAGCTGTAACATAAGAAAATTTGCATGTATTTTTACAGCCATTGCAAACAAATAAAAATAATAATAATAAAAAAAAACTATTTTAATAATAAAAATAAAGATTTTAAATAAAAAAGGCGAGCTTATTGCCTTGCAGCTATGTCTATCAGCTAACCTATAGCTTAAGTTTATAACAAATTTAGAACGTTGGCTACGCAAAAGAACAATTAAAAAACCAATGATAAAAAGAAACAAACTGAAACTAGAAAGAGACAGATAATAAAAAAAAACAAATGACTCAAATTAAATAAGGACGCATAGGCAAGGAAGAGAGGAAGGAAGGAATGGGAAGCGAAAAGGAGGGGGGAGGGGTGGATTGGTTGGATTGGTGGACAAATAACAATTACTAAGTAGAAATATTTACGCCATGGAAAATCCATACTGTGGCCAATTATTACCAGAGGAGTATTATTAACCCGTTGAGTATGAGTCAACCAAATCTGGTCGCGAAACAATTATCCGTTGAGTACGAGTCGACCAAATCTGGTCGCGCGTTTTTTTCACTTCTTTGACGTTCTCATATTTATTCATAATTATCTAATTGTTTTACAAAATGATATTTCAATATTCTATATTCGAAATTTCAATGCAATCATTGTGCAGTTGTTCTTTTTATGATTGGTGTAGTAGTTTCGTAGTTATAGTACTTTAAGTCGAGCGCCGTCGATGTCGCCGAAAATCCTGGAAAAGAGACAGATGCATCCATGAAAATACCCATTTACTCCAAGGGTTAATAGGAGATAAGTTTTGTGTATATATTTTAATTATTATACTATAGTATATGAATATATATTTAAAATACAATAAAATAATACATAAATAGAGGGGATGGAGGGGGGAAAAGTAGGTGTTAGGCTATAAAATTATCAATTATAAATTGTCACCTTTCATAATTATCACTATATAGCAATACATTGTAAATTGTCACTTATTGCCCCTAATAAATTGTGTTTTCGTCGAAACAGAACAAAATATCAGCGTCAGTGTCACCGAGCCTAGCAAAAAACCGTGTAGGAAAAGGATTATATTAGTAGTATTAATACAACTGAAATATTTCGTATGTTTTTTATAGTTGACGTTTGGGCCCGCCATCGCAAGGTAATGACCCCGATGTTCAACCAAAAGCTGTTGGAGTCGTTCGTGCCCAAATTCAACAAGTACTCAAAAGAGTTGGTTGAAACTCTCCGCAAAGAAATAGGAAACAACATGTTTGACACCACTTATTACTTAGCTGCTTGCTTGTTAGACTTCGCGTGCGGTATGATTTCATTACTTTATTTATTTATTCATATGAATTACAATTTGAAAATTACTTTACAATTGTCGTAATTGTTATGTAGCCACTAATTTTAATGTAAATATCATCGGATTTTGTTAGGATCTTATTATTTTTTTTAGTTGGGCTTATGGGAACTACTGCCGACGCTCAACAAAAAGCTACTGAAACTAAGCGTTTCGTGGACTCCGTAATAAAGTAAGTAGGTACTAGCTGAAGCCTGTCGAATTTGACGGTCACTTTATTTACCTTAATTTGTTCAAAAATAAACGAAAATATACCTATTATTTATGTACAAATAATATTTGTTTGGATTAATTCGATTACGTTGCAGTGCCTTGCTCATTCGATCTACCGAAAATTTCGATTCTCCGAACACCCATTACCCCCAATTAAATCGGATAATCAGTTTTCTACTATATTACGATTCTGGGTAAGGACTATTCCAAAGATCCGGCAATATCGAAGCACGTAATAAGTGGCCGTAGTGATTCAAATGATCTACAAGCCCGCGTAGACTTCCACAAAAAGTTCCTTACTGGAATCAGCCAGAATGGCACTGGTCTGGGGTATGGCAGTACAACCACGAGCGACGTGGACTTGAAGAAGTCTCTTTTGCGGGGAGATTACGACAGCAAGAGTATGGCTCATGCTATTGGCCTTCAATGCCAGAATGATTGGACAACAATTGGGGACTTTTGCATTCCGCCTCCAATGCACTGGAAGGTAATGCTCTATGACTGGACGCCAGAGATGCTGAAATTTTATTTGAATGCCTTTCAGCATACACTTCCAGACCCCAGTAACCTCGCTCGTTGGAGCTTTGCCGAGGATAGTTCTTGTCCCCTCTGTAGCAATACCCCTTGCACAGCCAGACACATTCTAGCTGGCTGCAAGGTGGCCTTAGATCAAGGACGGTACACTTACCGCCATGACAAAGTTCTCGCTGTTATTCGCGAGGTAATTAGTCTCTCAGTGGCTCGTGCCAACAAGGGTTTGACAGTATTCTCCAAACCCCCAATACAGTTTGTGCGGGATGGCTCTAAAGGCAAAAAACAATTAACTACAAAACCTTTCTCAATAATCGAGAAAGCTACAGATTGGATTCTGGAGGTTGATTCGGTCTCTAAGCAGTATAAATTCCCTGAAAGTCTCGGATGCACAGCCCTCCGTCCAGATATAACTCTTTACTCTCTATCTCGGAAGGTGGCTCTTATTGTAGAATTAACTGTTCCATGGGAATCAAATATCCCAAAAGACCACGAGTACAAATTAAATAAATACCATGATCTTGCAAATGCCGTAACCCGGAACGGCTTCACTGTTCACATTCACGCGTGGAAGTTGGCGCTCGTGGCCTGCCATCTAAATCTCTATTTCACCTCTTTAAAGATCTTGGCCTTTCCAGAAAAATAATCAACTCTTTCTTAGAAAAATTATCTAAAACTGCGATTTGCGCATCTCAAATTCTATGGCTTCGAAGGGGGAGTGAATGGGTGGCAAGGTGAACGCTCACATGTGGCAAGACAGCTGTCCTAAACCTACCACAGCCGGTTCGTAAGTCCGGAATCCACTGCTCACCCCCCAGAAGTGTAAAAAATAGTATTATGATGGGCCCGACTCCGGTCGGTGAATTCCATGGCAGCTCCGTTTGTATTTATTTATTTATATATATGCAGTTAAGCTATCGTCTGTAAGAGGGCCACCTGTTGACAGTACAAAAAGGTAGCGCGCTAATCCAACAGATAGCGTTATAATTTTTTATTTTTCTATTCTGATGACATATATTCAGATCAGTTCTCCCAACATGGCGGGTACAGGAAAAAACACGTTTCAAATTAATATATAGATTTTGTTTGAAAATGCAAGATGAAATCGTTTTAAAAACTGTAATGGATATCGCAACTTTTAAGTGTATTGCACAATGAAATTTTGAATTTTTAATATTTTCCAGTGTTATGGAGATCTCTCAAACGAGAATGGATAACCCTTGGCTGCAACCTGCTCTACTGTTTCAACTCAGTGGACAATCACGAATTCAGATGAAATATCATGAGACTGTACGATCGTGGATTGATAACGTTAGTTTAATATATTTGTTATAAATAACTAGAGCCAGATTACCGATTAGTTTATTAAAATATTATTTTTATTTACAGGTTATTTCAAAGAAGTCAAAACAACATTTCCAAACTTATAGCCCTGATAATAGTAAGTTTCTTTTTTTTCAAAAATAAATCATCAGATTCACGAAGTAATTAAATACCTATAGAATAATATTAAAATAATTATAAGTAAAGCTTTATAAAACATACATAGAAGACGTAAAATTCTACATAGAATTGAATATGTATTATGTGAAATAGCAGATATAAATTTTAAATACTAGTACATATATTAGTATTAATTATATTCAAAAAGATTAAATATGAATGATGCATAACAAAATATGCACTCTCGTAATTACTATTGTGTTGGCGAAGGATTTTTTTATCTTGGGAGTATTATCTATATTGCATTGAATTGATATATAAAATATCGTGTAAATTGATATGTATGAAATGACATAAAATTCTAACGAGCAGGAAACGCAAATCATTATGTTAATTTATTGTTATATTAATTGGTTGCATATTTATGTTAATTTATTGCATATTTATGTTAATTTATTGACATTTGGACATTTAGACAACTACTTACTTTATATTTGGGCAGTTAAGGTACCCTATGACACTAGGAATGACATAATGACTCCAACAAACGACTCTAACAATACCACACACTTTCTAATCGGCTCTAGCGCTTAGAAGTTATATTGGAATAAAGAAACGGAAAACATGCATAAATTTCTCCTGAACACATTACACTCCTTTTTTGTCGGGCAGTCGTGTAAAAAGCAATGACTTGTGTGGAAAATATCAAAATGACGGTTATGGTCCTTTGAGGTATATTTGGCTTTATTCGCTTTCTGCATTGCATTGATTGCTTGTGTGATTTTAATTCTTGATTAAGCTATATAGATTAACCCTTTAATTTGTGAAGTAAATCTCGCCCGTACCGTTTCGAACGTGAAACCGTCGAGCGTGAAATCGGCTGTGAAATCGGCCTTGAGAAAAAAACGGATCATAAAAAGAAGAACTGTAAAATGATCGCATTGAATATGATTTTTTTTAACTGCCCATTAGACATTTTGTCGTAGGTAGGCGATCGTCCCGAGCGGGACGTTACACATTGGAGGGATAACAAGCTGTCTGTTTTCTTACATTTCAATCCGGCATATGAATTACCGAAATAGACGCCACGGTAGAATATGTAGCAGGTAACCATCATGAAGAGTTTTTATTCTCTTCAAGTTATTAATTGGCTATTTTCAAGATTGCATAAATTCAGTATATGGTCGTGAATTTGTTATTTACTTTTTTATTTTTATTTAATTTGTAATTCACAATAATATGCAATATATACAATATTAAACATTCAAAATATACACATATAATACATACAACAATATAAAACTTACAAAAACAACATATCCAATATAAAATGTCATAGACAAAAATCCTACAGCAAAACACCAGTGATCCTATAGGCTACAGCCTGTTCTTAGGCAGCTATTCCCATTTATATTAATACATGTATCACCTGTATAAAATCTAAATAAAGAAAACAATATAATCAATTTGAAAGAATAGATACACTAATAGTTATTATTATTCCTTATTAGCTGGAATATTAATAACCGTAATCATAATAAATAAATATGGTGTACAAATAGATAGTATTTAAATAATCATAATTGCTTAAAAATATACTAAGATATCCTTTACTTAATTATAAAAATTGAAAAATAGTAAAAAAAAGAAATTTAAATGAGTATACGTATAAAACATATTGAAATAATCTAATAAAATCTTGTTTCAAAAATCATGACAATATAAATATTATAAGACCGATGTTTTTGTAAATCCAAAATTAATAACAATTACATACATACCATTCCATACATTGTGTTTAAACATTTATACTCAGTGCTCTATCTATATTAATCTTCCCTTCCTGTGTTATGGTTTTATAATATATATTTTTTTATATCAGAAAAGTTACTATTTCGAATAAACTCATTTTATGATACTTTTCCATCTTAGCAATCTGTTTTTTTCCGGATATGTATTGCTTTATTATATTTCCTTTTAATAATATACTTTATTTTATTTTTTTGCAGAAATAAAAAAAACTCCCACTTGTTTACTCGGACAATTGTTGGACCTTACTCAAACCGACTCGGAAGACAAATGGACAGAGACTGAGATGATCAACGAAGTCGATACCCTCTTCATTACAGTAAGTATATATTTTAGGGATTTTTCAGGGTTCCAGGATCTTCTCTATTTCCATAGTAAAATGTTAAGACTATATTGGGATACTCGGATATCGTGAGTTATCGATAATCAGAGTTCCCAGATCATGTCGGCTTGATGTTCCTCGGTGATTGCATATAATTTCATTCATTGCATATAATAATAAATTATTGATACCCCACAATAAGTAAACTACAATACAAGCATCTAAATTAAGCCTACCTTGGTACAGGCGAGGCCTAATTAGGATGGCTTTGTGATTAAAATAAATGTAACTTTTTATATTTAATAAAGAACTTTCATTTGATTTAATTTGATTACATGTGGTGAGATAAACACAGTTTTTTAATATTTTACCATTTAATTATCCAATATGAGATGGCTTACCAGTTAGAGCATTGGCGAAGAAAAGTGACAGTCATTATGACAGTGAATAATTATGTTAATTGTACGTGTTTATATACCAGTGATATTGCTATAAGTGGGGTAAAATTAGTCTGAATAAAAACTGCTTATTGTGAAAGACGCTCTTTCTATACGATGATAAAAATGTAACGTTTGAAAGACGAAATTATGATTTATTTTAATGATATTAGTCGTTAGGCGAGTCAACATTCTTACCTATTATTTGACGTCAATTGAAACTCAGAAATAGAAATGTTTGTTGATTAACAGTATTATATGGTTTATGATCATAAGTCCCACATAAGTCACTAAAACTAAATAAGTCACTATTTCCTTTGCTTCCTAATTAAACTCATGTTTAATAAAAAAAACTATGTTATTGAGGTAAATTTAATTTTGTTATTACGTTTACGTCGATTAGCATGACTACTAACTTCACTCTGAAGTGTCCTAAATGAAGTACCTAAAAGGCAAGGTATTTTTAAATCGCAAATTGGAAAGTTTTGCTATGCATAGGAAGCCGTTAGGAATAACTTTTCAGAAGAATTAAATTGTTTTAGAAACGGATTTTTATCGCATGGTAAAAGATAACTCACCAGTTTATCAATATAATATGAGATTTAATATGAGATAATATAATATAAGGGTATGGTATAATATAATAAAGTCATATAATACAGTAAAATGGCATTCAGTTAAATCCTAAAAATTACGAGATTTGATATATTTTAAATTAAATTCATTTAATTATTGAATATGTCTAATCATTTATACTTTCAAAAACACGATACATGCTGGTGAGAGGTCTATTCGAAACGATATTGCTATTGCCAGCGACAACAGAAATGTATGGGAGCTCCTCGTTAGTCGCGGTGGTACAGAAAATTTAACATTTTATAGACTAGCCGGGCTGTCCAGTCGATAGTTTAAAAGCTATTAAAGTATTTGATAGAATATTTCTGAGATGTTACGACAGAGTCCCATATAATATCAACGGATATAAAATACTCTATAAAATTTCTCCATGATACGCATTGATTCGCGGTTGTTGCAGACGATTCATCATAGTTCTCGAAAGTTAACAGTTAAAACTTCATCGACCTGTTAACATTCCTATTAGTATCATTCTCATACTATAATATCATTCTTTCGATTGTCACGGTGCAGTCAGTAACACAATAACACACCTTTATATAGCAATAGTTGCCGTGAATGACTTATAGTAGTGGGAGCTTGAGAAAGCATGTCCCAAAACGATTTAGTCTCAGTATACAGTGTTGTAAAACAAATTGTTCTATATTACATTACATTACGTAAGTATGATCTAACGTGTCCGACTATAGGGCACAGTTAAAGTGGTTGCCAGTACGCCAAAGAAGAAATGTTCATATACTTGCTCTCCTATATCGTGTAGGGGAGGGGGGGGGGAAAGTGGGGTACCGGGGCATAGCGGGGAAGCCCACCCCCATCGTATAGTAATAGTCACAGAGCGCTCGAAATACCGCGCCGCGATTGGCCTTCAGTTGGCCGGCGATCTCCGCTAGCGACGGACGCAAAATCACGGACGGTTTTTTCTCCACGCGTAAGTAAAAAAATCACTATATTTTTCTTAAAATGTTTGTCATATTTCGCTTTGAGGTTGTGTAAACTAACGTCAATGATTCAGTAGTCGAAATATACTAAGTATTGAGGTAAACTCTTGAAAATAAAAGTCTAAAAGAAAGATTTCTGTTCAGACAAATGTCAGAAGGCGCCATCTTTGTTTTATTTTGCATAGTAGTTTGGGGCAAAGTGGGGTACATTGGAGGGGGCATAGTGGGGCACTTTTATAAACTCTTGTTATAGGTACCCCACTATGCCCCTTAGTGGATCTTAATTAATTAAATATTAAGTAATGAAACTATTGTTTCAGGAAACATGGTTAGGACATACAAAAGAAAAACAGACCAACATTCATGGTCTGTGGAGTCTATGAAGAAAGCGGTTGAGAATGTAGTTTCTGGAGAAATGGGCTATAAAAAAGCTGCAGATTGTCACGGTGTTCCACAAACTACGCTTGAACGATATGTATCGAAGTACAGGGCTAATCCTGATGAAACTGTATTTCTGAAGAAGTTAGGTCATTACACCACAGTATTTTCGCCAGAGCAGGAAACTGAGTTAATAACTTATATAAAGAGGATGGAGGAAAGATTTTACGGTCTGACATCTAACGAACTCCGGAAACTGGCCTATGACTTAGCTACAAAAAACCAGATTGCCAATCGCTTCAACACCAGAGATGGCCTGGCAGGCGCAGACTGGCTAAAATGCTTTTTAAAGAGTCATCCGGACATTAACTACAGAAAGCCAGAAGCAACGTCAGCAGCCAGAGCTATGGGGTTTAATAGAGTGGCTGTTGAGAACTTTTTTGATCTACTGGAAAAGGTCTATGATAAATATAAACTGCAACCACAACGCATCTACAACGTGGATGAGACAGGGGTGTCGACCGTCCCCGAAAGTCATTCCAAAATACTGGCTACTTGTGGAAAACGGCAAGTCGGGACTCTCACTTCTGCCGAACGCGGAAAACTAATGACAACAATTGTCTGCTTCAGTGCAACCGGCAGTTATATGCCTCCAATGTTTATTTTCCCCCGAAAACGAATGAAGCCCGAGCTGCTCGATGGAGCCCCAGCTGGATCTTGGGGAGAATGTCATGAATCCGGTTGGATACAAGGTCACCTATTTGTGCTATGGCTACAAAGATTCATAGAATGGTCACATGCCACCAAAGATGATCCTGTGCTTTTGCTCTTAGATGGTCATGCGACACATATGAAATCAATTGAGGTGGTCGATCTAGCGCGCGCAAATGGAGTAATTTTATTATGTTTCCCACCTCATTGCACGCACCGCCTCCAACCACTGGACGTTGGATTTATGAAACCTCTGGGCATATTTTACAGCAACGAGATAAAGAAATGGCTCAGAAGCCACCCAGGTCGCGTGGTTACTCAGTTCCAGACTGCTGCATTGTTTGGACAATCTTTTATAGCTTCATCCACCATGACAACTGCTCTTAATTCGTATAGAGCAACTGGAATATGGCCTCTTGATCGCAATATATTCACAGACGCAGATTTTGCCCCTTCTGAGATGACGGACAACCCAATCATTCCAGAAGCAACCCCCCTGACAACTGATTTTCCTATAATGACTAACCCTCAGCATTCATTCAGAGCCACTACACCTACAGTCAACCTGTTAGCTCAACCGATAGCGGCACTCATGAACTCCAACATACAAATGCAACTACAGGTAGAAAACTCTACTGAACTAAATTATCCCACAGGGACACCAAAAACTACTGAATATGCCCGACAAATATCTACTCAGCCTGGATGCTCTTGGATGAACAACCGAACAAAAACTCCGGAACCTGTCCAACAAAGATCTCCTCAACCGAGATGCTCTCTGATGAACAATCGTGCCAGGCCTTTCGTGATGTCACCTGAAAATATGATGCACTTGCCTAAAGAAATACGAACTTCACAGAGAGTCACAAAGCGGAGAGGTAAAACGGCTATTATCACAGAGTCGCCTTACAAAAATGAGCGTATTGCTCAGAAGGAATCAAAGGAAAAGAAGGAAAGCAAAAGAAAGGTGACAAGAGACATCGATTTTAAGTCTACTGAAAAGAAAAAGAAGAAAACGGAAAAGAAGAAGATTAACAAAAGACAAGCAAATGATTGTGAATCCTCAGACGATGACGATGCTGAATGCATTTACTGCGGTTATTTGTGGTCTCAATCTAACGAGGGATGGATAAGATGTAGGAAGTGCCATCGCTGGTCACACTGTTCGTGTGCTGGTGAAGAAGACGACGATGATGAAGCCACCTATTTGTGTGCAATGTGCGTTGAAGGTTAATATTTTCTGGTGCAGGTACTATATTTTATGTGCAATGTTCGTGAAAGATTAAGATTTTCAGGTGCAGGTACTACGTTGTAACGATTTTATATCTCAATGTGTATTTTTTTCAATTAAAACTCGATTTCATTAAACAAGCAAGACTGTATTTGATTCCTGAAAAATACCCCACACTGCCCCACCTGCTGCCCCACTTTACCCCACTGTACGGGGCAAAGCGGGGCAAATTGAACCCTGAATATTTTTTTATCCTACAGTGAAACTGTTTGTCTTACAATACATATTATTTAATAAAATCTTGGAGTATAAACGACATAACAAATAAAAATTTCTTAACAATCAAAATAATAACTAATAAACTATTTAAATGTGTCTAGATGTTAGCTACCCCACTATGCCCCCCTCTCCCCTACTCTCCCAATTAACACTTTTCTATTACTATTCTTTCTGTGTCCATGGTGCAAGACTCTGGAACGATCTCCCAGCAAATATACGAAACTCGCCTTCTTTACCATCGTTTAAGACTCACCTTAAGGATTACTACCTTTCTAAGAAGTAACCAGTTCTTCCCTTTCTCTCCTCTTCCTCTCCCAATTTCCTCTCCTCGGGCATTATTAGTTTTAAGTTCTTCCACTTGTCTGTATGTTATGTAATAATCTTTATTTTCACAATGCGCGCATGTACCACTGTGTTTAGGTTAGTTGTAAGACATTGCCACGTGGCAATAAGCTCGCCTTTTAGAATACTCATTAAGTGCAAATAAAGAGTTTATTATTATTATTATTATTATTATTACATTTTTTTCGTGTCCAATTGACGGTTAAAAACCGCTCTTGGACGTGTCAAAATAATTGAGTTAGGTAGTAAGTCTCCTTACTTCTCTTTACTGAACATACATAGGTAGTCAAGAATTTAACTACTAGACTTTCAAACTATAAATATAAATAATCAAATCACCTATTATTGTAAGTAGTCGGTAATTCGAAAAGATACGTAGTAAAATTATTCATCGTAATATTCAAATTGTCAGTAAAATGTCAAATAATCAAATTAAAGCAACGCCATGCATTTAAAAACGAACAGTACAAATATAAGACCATATAAAATAATCAGACAATAAGGCTCTACTTTCTTAAGTAATTTAAATGGGCACAATATTTGAAAAATCATGGCCCTCTAATTCGGCCAGATTATAGAAAGGGTGGCCTATCAGCATTTCCTTGTTGCTGTTTTTCAATTGTATGTCCTCCAGCTGTTTAAAATGTGTAGGGAGTTCATTATAGTACAAGTAGCTTTTCTGTACTTTTGCCAGTCGTATTCGGGGTACGCATAAAAGGGAGCTATCGCGGGTATGATGCGAGTGAATGTCTGCATTAACTGCAGTTTCTGCAGTTTATGCTGTCTATCATACATTAAAAACTAGAAAACATTAAAACTTTTATTATTTCTATTCTTTTTAGCCTTTAGACTGTAATTTTTTGAAACTCGGTGAAAATTGTTTTTTATTCAGAGAAGCTGCAATGCCGGTTATTTCCTGTTAGCTACCATTCCGTTTAGTTCTTTTCGATTTATAAAAAACATCGCTAAAAGCTTTCTCGCACAACTGTGCTGTGGGAAATGACAAATAAATTAATAAAGAACGGTATCCAATAAATGGGCAAATGGGAGCGTTATCTAACCGATAATAATGGTTTACGTTTATGGATATTTTTTCCTTGATCATTTCTATTTACGCTTATTTTATTAATAACCATGGCAGCGTTTGCTCTCGATTATCATTGCAATGTATGTAGTGCTATTATTATTTATAATAATTTAAATGGACCTTGTAGAGACCTAATACATTCTTTGATATTTTTCTGTAAATCATTATATGTGACCTGGTCTATGTAGGAAAAGAGACTTAGGTGTTAAAGAATCATTATACACTTTTTTGCCGATTCGGATAGAGTTTGAGACGCTCTTTCACATGGTGAAAACCAGAAAGTCATAATAATTTGTTAAAAAGTTTACTAAAAATGAAGAGAAATAGACGTTACAAATACAAACAAAACAATTTCTTTTTTTAAGGAGAGAGAGAGAGAGAAAGAGAGATGGAGAGAGAGAGAGAGAAAGAGAGAGATATAGAGCTCTGGAATAAGGAGAGAGAGATTAAATTAAGACCAGTCCTATGACTATACACAAGATTTTAGGATTCAAATGCATACATTTTTGTTTGTCTTCGTTTTTCGAAGACAATGATAAAGTCATTGTCTTCATCGTGTTTTTGGAAATATTGGCTGTAGACGGCACTAAATTCCTCATCAACACTCATTTTTTCTGCGAAAGACCAACAGAAACGATTACACTAACGTGATAAAGAAAAAGACGGCCGGCGCGATAACAATGATAACATTTGTAAACACAGTGTTACTCGTTTATACAAAACTAGCAACTTTTCGGTATTTCAGACTATAACCGCTAAATTGAAATTTGAAATATTTTGATCTATGTATGTGCATCTTCAGCACGGCGCCAATGTAGCATGCTATATTCATCATGATACGTAGTAAAATTATTGCTATACGTAGTAAAATCATGCTATATTCATCAATAATATTCATTAACCAAGATTTGAATGCAAATCCTGATTTTTTATTTAGGAAAAATTTGCTTATATCGGTTAACGGAAAAAACGGTTGCGCCACCCCTAGACTTTCCTGGCCAGTAGCCAACGAATGATTTTATCGGAATATTAATTTCATAAATAAAATCGTGGAGCACCCTCTCTCAGCCGGCGGACGAATCCGGTTAGGTACCGTTGCAATCCCCTCGGTATGCGGAGTTTGTTTCTCGTCTAAGGGCGGGGCTGGACCAAGCGACAACAGATGGCTTTCATATTTGATAAAAATGCATAGCGGTCTTTAAATATTATTAGTGTAGCTTGTATATGGGAAACCCAACTAAATTCTAAAATTCACAATGTGATTTCGGTGCAACTTTGACGAGTATACCTCGACAATAAAGCGTTTAGACGCTGTCTTGAAGCAGTACACACAGACGGATAGACAGACAGGCAGATAGAGAGCCAGACTGACAGACAAACACACAGACATACTTCCATCTGGAAATAGTCTTAATCGTCTCAGGAGGGCTCAAAATATATATTTCAGTCTTCAATTTAAAAAAAAATCTAGCACGTTCACAATACTTTCCCTTCCCGTCGGTGGGCAGGCCGAGAAAGTACATTTCATGCTTTTCTATAACGAGAGCATTAAATTTCCATCCAATTTCAAAAATATAACAATAATTTAACAAATCTAACAGTCAGTATTTATACTGCTATATGTAACTCTGCTCCATAGCTTTATTAAAATGTATTGTCTAGCTATCCAGCGATTGCTTCTAAAGCTTATGTAATGAAATCCAACTGACCAAATAACGGTTTTCAATCTTTCAGGCTGTGGACACTTCCGGAACTACAGCGGCCATCACACTAATGATGCTTGGAATACATCCACATGTACAAGACAAACTCTACCAGGAGTAAGATCACTTTTATTTACATTTAGAACTAAAGCTACATGCGTAAAAGACAAATAAGTTTGTGTATTTTACACGTTTTTATAGATTAGTGAATGTTTAGCGCTGTTCTCTTGATTGGGGCTAATGGGCCCTTGCTGAGTTGGCCACGAAGACCCATTCTGTTCAGGGTTGGTCACACTCACGGGTCAACACCCATCCGGCGGCCTCCACGCATAAAGAGCGTGCCTAGGCAGGACTCTGGCCTTAGAGCTAGTTTCCCCTAGGAGTCAACCTTTTGGCGCTCCTGGACGGTCTGCGCACCGTGCGGCGTAAACCAATCGATTGTGCACTCTGACTAACAGTCGGGGGAGTCTGGAAGCGGTACTGTTTCCTATTGAGCGGGATGGTTGCGGACCTTACGGCGACTTCTCTTGAAACGACCATCGGCTACCGGATTCCGGGTGAACAGTCGGGCAAAGGATGCCGTGGTCCGCGATAGATTCGACTTACACCGTTTCACCGCTTCGTAAGGGAGAGGACCGCGCAAGCGACCTCTAACTCGTAACCAATAGAGAGACCGGAGTAATCGGGTCGCAATTGGAAGTAAGGGCGTGAGTGTAGGTAAGCCCGCTAGGTAACACACCTGGGTGTTGGCCTCTTACGGGCATGTGGCGGAGCTTGACGGTGGACTGTTTTGTCCAAGTCTTCTGCGCTCACTTCACGGGAGATAGAACGAACAATCGTTGAAACTTCCTGAGGTGACGGGTTCTCCCGTTGTAGTTGATAACTCTATTTGTATTCTTGATTGTCTTACCCTTAGTCGATTAGTCATAGTCGAGCGGTTACATGGGCGACTGTATTGTTTGTTGGTCGGCCCAACTCATGGTTCAGTTCCCGTGCGGTAGGCTTCTCTAAGAGGAACTACCTTAGAACGCCCCAGTAAACTCTGTCTGCAGCTGTATTTATGGCAGTTGGGATCTGTCGTGCTTCGAGGGAAAAAATCGGGCGGCTCTGGGCCTACTGTGCGCGCTGCACATTACTAATTCTGCGCAACTGGCAAATTACCGAGGAAGTCTGGAAACTTACGTTTCCCAAGAAGCGAGGTAGATGTTGACCTGTTGTCATCCATCTTTAGAGACGATCCATTTGCTACAATATCCCGGCGAAATAACGTGCAAGGGACGTTGCGGTTAGAAGACGAAATAAGAGCACAATAGGTAGAGGTCGATAAATCAAGAACGCGTTGTCCGATTATGAAACATTTGAAATCTGACTAAGCGTTCTTGAACAATGATAGGCTTAAAAAATCGTAGCTCAAGAACGCTTTGTCCGTCTTTTCGCAAATCTCTTTTAATCGACGATGGAAAGAGGCGATAAGATTTAGATCATGGAGCTGCCATACAAACGGACGACCGAGAAATCCCATCTTCATACGATCTCCAAAATTTTAATAGGTATGTAAAATATTACTACAAATAGATTATCGAATTAATTTTAGAAATAGAACTTTACGTTCTTAAGTTAAAAAAATTAAAGCTAAAACAGGAAGTAATTAGCAATATTGCGTAATTTTCGCTTTACAAGAATACATAATTGAGACTGATACGCTTGAATGCAACTAAGACGTTATCATCTAATCTTCTGTGGGAAGAAACAAAATAGAAATGGGTTTTATTCACAAAAATATTTTTAGAATACATGGAATCTTCGGAGACAGTGACAGGGATATAACAGCTGATGATGTGAAAAAGATGCATTACATGGAACGAGTCCTAAAAGAAACCTTGAGATTCTTTCCAATTGGACCTTACATCGGAAGAATGACGACTGGAACCATAGAATTTGGTATGTTTTGTTTTTTTAAATCTTCTCTTCTGTATCTCTCTTGCATTATTATGGTCAGTCGATATTATGTTATTGCATCGATAGTGCATGGGTGTAACGTCCGTAGCCGCTTTGAAACACACCTAAGTTAAACAACATGGGGCGTGGTCAGTAGTTGGATGGGTGACCGCCCGAGTACTACCACGCGATGTTATATAAACCGGCCGCCTGTAATATCTGTCGTTAGTCATTAAGGTGGTCGTAACAGTATAGGGTATAAAAGAAAAAAAATACAAATAGAACGAGATTTTAATTTTGCCCAGACTATCTCTTAAGTATCTAAATCAAAGGACAATATAAATCACTCAAAAGTATAGTAAATGATTTTATAGAAAAGTGTACCTACTTGAATGGTATATATTTACATAAATGCAAAAACATAATTTCTATTTTATTATCAACTGCTCTGATATAAATGGGATTAACAAGTAAATAAGTATGTATAATACATAAGTATGTATACTACATACATGTATGTAAGTATACACACAAGTATGTATGTATATATAATACATAAGTATGTATATATCATAAGTATGTATATAACACATAAGTATGTATATTAAATTAGCTATCGGAATTACCCGGCGTTCCCGTATGAAATTTAAAAAGTAATCAGGACTTTACGCAACGATATAGTAAAATTGCAAAACACATTTATTTTTGGCCAGCCATCCGGGGAGGATTTCTGCGAATTCCTTGAACACGTATTTATTCTCGATTCACCTAATCAGAGGTGGTTTCACAACCCTTAATTTCCTTAGGAGAATATTTGTATTAAATTTTTATTAGTTTTTTTTTTTAAATAGGTACCACTTTAGGGGTTGATTCCGCATACACGTATCTTTTTATTTTAGGATGAATAGTTGCTAAATCTTAATACACCATAATTATAAGCATTTGACCCCCTCCCCCCCCCCCCCTTTCCGTTTCATCATCTCTTGTGTCGACTTTCGTAGGAAAATGCTTCCTTACGACACCTGAATGAATTCAAATAAAACTTTCTGCAAAAAATGAGATAGTTGAACTAAACTTTCTGTATTATAAATTAGCAATATGTTGAAGTGCATCGCTTTATCTTTATCTAGCTAGTATTTAGATTTAGATTGATTTTGTATAGTTTATTGACATTCAGATTTCTAATGTGATAAAATTTTCCTTTCGGCACTTAAAATAAGAATTATAAACAATGTATGTGTGATTTGTAAGTTTTATAATCTTACAGGGTTTTCGAAATAAAACAAACTTTGAATTTTAAACTTTATATTTAATATTAACCATATTATATTATAGATTAATTATAGAGAATTGTAAAACTATATTAATCATCATTGAATAAGACTGTTTAGAATAAAGTAGAAAAATTAAAGGAGCTATAAATTGAGGAAGAATTAATATTATTTTGAAGAAGAATATTACATAGTATTGAAAAATAGATAAACTACATGCAGAAAACACACTACAATAATATAACACATTAAAATAAATTCGATTTCTCTTAATAATATTCCTTCACAGAAAACTGCAAGGTGCCTGCAGGAACTGATTGCATACTCGCACTAAGAGATATTCAGATGAATCCAAAGTACTGGGGAGAAGATAGCGAAATCTACGATCCAGACAGATTTTCTCCTGAGAGGTCACAAGGAAGACATCCAGGAGCATTCTTGGCATTCAGCCTAGGGCCCAGGAATTGTATAGGTATTTATCGTTCGTCACATTGGTATATTAGCACATAGGGGAGAGAGCAATCATTGGACCAGCGCTTCCATTGGACCACTATAGTATTTCGAAAACTGACAGCTAGCAACGCCAAAACAAGTCGAGACAAGCCGCTCGCGTCCCAGTCGCCCCCCCCCCCCTAACCTCAGTGACGCTGCGACTCGCAGCGAGAAGACACAACAACTAAAAATTGGATTCTGATCAATTCGATGTCAGTATCATTCTAGTCATGTCTGTCAGCATGTACTAGTGTAAAGTTTGAAACAAATTTATTGTGTTTCTATATGTGAGCATTTATTTCGCGTTACCTACGTCCGTGATTTTTTTATATTTATTTTACTACTTAGTGGTCCAATTAAAGCGACGCGACGCGGCGACGGTGGTCCAATAAAGGCAACAGCTTCAATAGTAGATTGTATCACAAGGGAGCAAAATAATATTTTTTCATCCCATCTATTCGAAAAGGACGACTTGGTTCACCTTTAAATGCGCCCAAAAGTGGTGTTTTCTATAAGAAACTTTATAAGTACGCCGCAATTATCTTTGCGGCTCACTTTTTGAATAAGTGCGCCGCAATTTATCTTTGCGTCGCACTTTTTGAATTTGGAACATCTTAGTCTTCAGCGCCGAAGAAATCGAACGCATATATTGTTTGAATAAAGACTGGCTGGTACGACGGCTCCTAGTCGCGGCGCCGGCTGAATAAAAAAAAACAAATGAAATTAAAAACGCGCGAAAGTCAATTGTTTTTGTCGCCCGCGTTTTCGATCATTTTCGACAGTTTAGTTGTTTTATTATTAGATAGTATTAAATTTCAATTTAGTTGATACTCTATGTTTTATTAATTAATAATATTACAATAAAATATGAGGCGCATTTTATTTTCTCATAGAGGGTGATGAAAAGTAGAGTGTATCACTCGGGCGCAAAATATTTTTGGCTCGGGCGCTTTTGAATCCCTCGGTACATTCAGGATTCTACTAAAGAATCCCTCGCTACGCTCGGGATTCTACTATAGAATCCCTCACTTCGCTCTGGATTCTAAAAAGCGCCCTCGCCGTAAAAATATTATTTTGCTCCCTTGTGATACAATCTACTATTACGGCGAGGGCGCTTTTTTGAATCCAGAGCGAAGTGAGGGATTCTAGAGTAGAATCCCGAGCGTAGCGAGGGATTTATAAAAGCGCCCGAGCCAAAAATATTTTGCGCCCGAGTGATACACTCTACTTCTCATCACCCTCTATGAGAAAATAAAAGAACGCGTTTGATTTCTTCGGCGCTGAAGACTAAGATGTTCCAAATTCAAAAAGTGCGCCCCAAGGATAAATTGCGGCGCACTTATTTAAAAAGTGAGCCGCAAATATAATTGCGGCGCTCTTATAAAGTTTCTCATAGAAAACACCACTTTTGGGCGCACTTAAAGGCGAACCAAGTCGTCCATTTCGAATAGATGGGATGAAAAATTACTTTTTTTTCATTCATTAGGAAAACCATTATTCTAAATCGTGCGTAACTTAAAATATCAAGTGTTTAAATTCTAACAGATAGAAACAAAGCAATATTTTGTTTTTTTTAATCATATATTTCAAGGTCTTAAAATTAAGTGGTCCATTCATAGCAACTCTCCCCTACATACATAAATGTACTATACAAATGTATGCATTTTTTTTTCAGGAATGAAGTACTCCTACATAGCGATGAAAGTACTTCTGACGACGATTTTAAGGAATTACAAAGTTCATTGCGGTATGAAATTGAAGGATATCAAACTGAATATAAGCGTCGCTCTCAAAATAAAAGGAGGGTATAGAATTACAATAGAAGAGCGAAACAAAGTGTCCAAATTTCCTATTAACCAAGATAATTTAAATCAATTAGGAAATATTTAGTATATCGTAATTTTTTTTTAAAAATATTAGTAAGATTTTATTGCAATTTAAGTTTAAGATCAGGCATAACTTTATCCTAAAAGGAAGATAACGCTTTTTGAATTTATTAATGGATTAATGTATTTATTTTGGCCATTTTAAATTATTGAAAAAAAATGTATTGGTAATGCTGGAGAAAAAAAAGGTTCTAAGAAGAATTAATAAAGAATAAGGTGAATAATGTGTTTGTTTTAATTGAAGAAATGTAGTGGAATTGTCCCCCCTATTTCATCTAATGACTATTATTCCCTTAAACGGTTTACATGAATAGTTTTTTGTAATATTTAAAAAATATATATTTTTGGCACAAAATATATTTTTTTCATTTGTTTTCTGTTCTTTCTCTTTTGTCTATCAATAAATCACTGCTTAAGAAATGTAAGTATAAATAAGGTATAATAACGGAGATATGTACTGTACACATAGCGGTAAATAGTGTTAACATATAATTAGTCATAGTTTTATTGTTATATCTTTTATTTGGTTTATAAAAACGCTGTTTGTTAACCGAATAAAATAAAATAAATTAAATTTACGCTACTTCCGAGATACTTCATTTCAGCTATTAATTCTTGTTTATTTTAGTTGTATTACCTATCTCGGCTTTGTTAGACGGCTTTGTTCAGAAAAATAAAATATCTCCAATACTCCAACTACATAGGTGCAATTTAATTGCAAATAAGAACTCGTTGAGTTTATAATGTTTTACTTTCCCGACCCACCACCGACGAGAAGGGAAACAGTTCTGAACGCGCTTCTGTGTGTCTGTGTGTGTGTGTATGTATTCCTCCACGATAGCGCCCAAACGCTCAATCAGATTAGGCTGAAATTTTGCGCATAGGCATCATTTGGTCGTGGCAAGAGTTGAAATGGCGCGACTTCGTAGCCACGGATCTTGCGTGACCATAATAGGCCAGGGACGCCGACAGCGAGACAGGAAAACCCACAGATCGCCCTCCAATCCGGATGACCAAATTTCACTGAAGGCGCCCCTTTATCAATAGGGCTTGGGTCTTAGCCGGAGATAAGGACAGCCTGTTGCGCTTTAACCACTGGAGGATAAGTCCAGCGAGCAGGCCGCCCTTGTCTCGACCTCTGCGCGGCTCTTGCCACCCACTAAGAGGAGGGCATCGTCAGCGTAAGCGCCAGTGGCGAATTTGCAGTCTTGGCCGCCCTAGCTAGGCCCCATGCCATGTATCAGGTACCAGCCGCCCCTTTCTCAGCACCCATCATATAGACTACATAATGAATATAATTTTTTGACAACTTCTATCGAAATCGATTCAACATCAGTTAAGTATAATAGCTGCCAGTTTATATTTTTTCGAGGATTCAGGGATAATTGCACTTTTAAATAATACATTTCAAACGGTGTTAGGTTTTATTTATTTAAATAACTAAAGGTTATTCTCATACAAGATATAGTAGGTGTTTTACAATGTATTACAAAACTCGTCTGCACTTAAGCGCAGCAAAATCAATAATTAAATCTTCGCAATCCAATTTCCTTAAAAAATTAGCTTCTATATTAAGCAAAACAAGATCGTTTAACCTTTGCTCCGTCATTGTTGTGCGTAAATAATTTTTAACTCGTCGCAAACAAGAAAACGATCGTTCTCCAAAACAGTTACTGTTGGGAGTATACACACACATACGTAGAGCAATATCTACTTTTGGGTAAATGGTTTGAAGACCTTCAGTTCGTAACCATTTCAACAAACTGATAGCACTGTTCAGGTCTTCATTTTTTATTCTGAAGTGAGCGCGAAAATGGAGGCATTCTTCTGAAAAATTGTCTTCTAAGTCAGTAGAATAAACCATTCGCAATGCTTTGGCTTTTTCTTCGACTTCTAACGCGCTTAGTTTCGTCAGGTTAGTAATAAAATTAATATGATTCTTAAATCACTTATATGTACGAAATAACTTATACGTACATTTTATATGTACGCAATGTAGGTATACGTGAGCCTTTAGATATTTAGGTACTTTGAGTTATTTCTTGTTATCATCAGTGATTTTTTGCCAATTTTGCCAAGATTGGCCACCCCTAATATCTGGCCGCCCTAGGCCCGGGCCTACTGGGCCTTAGGGCAAATCCGCCACTGGTAAGCGCTGACGGTGCACCGTTCCGAGTAGGGCAGCCCCAGCAGGTCGTCAAAGAGAATATTCCATAGACTGGGACCAAGCGACGACCCCATGGAAGGAACCTTACTCACAGACGAATATCCATACTTAATAGTACCGGACCTGTCAGAAAAATAACTACGAATCATCTTGAGGATGTTGCTCGGGCACTGTCTGAGACAAGGCTTGCTTCCGATCATCGGCCACCGCGCATCATCGCAGACACATGAAATGTCAAAATCGCGAGTCCAGGTCTTGGCGAAAAGGATATCATCCTCAGTGAACCCCCCTCGGGTAAATCCAGACTGTCGGTCGCTCTGGGGAGACAGAGACGTCTCAAGGCGGTCGCAGATAAGCACCTCCAACACTTTTCCCAGTATGGGCAGAAGTGTGATGGGCCTGTACGCGCAATCTCGGATATATTCTCCGCCATACATTTTAATCTAATATTAGCGCTTGGCCTGAACCCGCCCTTAGCCGAGAAATGAACGGAGCCGCCCGAGGCGCTTGTGCGCGTACCCAATGATCTACGTCCGCTGACCAAGAGAGGCCTGCTCACCGATTTTATTTGTGAAATTCATGGTAGTTGTGCGCGAGTTTGAGCGATATTAGGGAAATATATGTGACATTCGTATATACATTCATATGAAATCAGTCCTTAGCTACTTGCCGGGAATGTCTTGGGGTGACACCGTTTTTTTTATTCTATCAACATGACCTGGATTCCCTAAAATGTTAATTTTAATTCTTGATATTGCAGTTATAAAATTATTATATTATGTATCATTAAACAAATAAGAGGCAAAGTCCACACTGATTGATAAACTGACTGATTAGGCCATATATCAAACAACAGCTGAACCCGGTAAACCAAAAACCTTGAAATGCTGGACATATATTACCCTAATATTATAAGTGAGCAGTAAGAAGCGGTGTTTCGAAATTCCAACTGTAAAGGGTATAGTTTCTTGGGATCTAATGGGCCCTGATGCTGTTTGGCCACTAAGATCCATTTGTTCAGGCTGTGTCATACTCACCGATCACCACCCATCCGGTGGCCTCCACGTAGAAGTGCAAGCCAGGTAGGAATATGGCCTTCGGGACAGTTTCCTCTAGGAATCAACCTTTGGGCGCTTCTGGACGGTTTTCGCACCGTGCGGCGTCAGCCAATCGATTGTGCATTCTGACTGAGAGCCGAAGGAGTCTGGAAACAGTCTTATAGAGCGGGGGTAGTCGTTTACCTAACGGCAACTGCTCTTAAAACGACCAATCGGCTGCCCGATGCCGGGTGAGGAGCCAGACAAAGGATGGCCTGGTCCGCGATAGATTCGGTAGACAACGTATCACCGCTACGTAAGGGAGAGGACCGCGCAAGCGACCTCGAACCTGTAACCAGTCGGGAGACCGGAATAATCTGGCTCCAACTGGAAGTAAGTGCGCGAGAGTCTTTTCATCGTTATTAGCCGAACAACTTTGCAGACTACAGATTCCAATGCGTTTGAAAACACTACACGTTCATGTTTGAAAACAAGTAACTTAATACACCAAGAACTATTACGTAGCTACACATAGTAAGCAATGCAAGAACAAAACAAAATATTTAAAAATTGAACCCAGAAAAGTTTTTGAGGTTCAATTTCATCACTCGGCAGGATGAGAGAAATATATCTACGGCCTACAGTCTACCGTGTCTACGGTGCGGTCTATAACAGGACATTTAAATGCCGAGGGGCCTTTATATTACACCATCCATTCTACATAGGTTTAAGAGAATTACTCCACCAAGAGTGCATGTGAAACCAATTTGGGCTAATATGAGCAATAATAGCATAATAATAGCAGGCTATTCACTCATCTTTTAGTATGCCATGAACATGTAGTATCTAATGCATCTCTCAGTTGTACCTAGGCTATACAGCGTACACAATTACTAGTATAAAAGAGTGGATAGTACCCGTATTTCTTGAAGTATAGGGACTTTAGAAACCGGCGTGTAATTTATCCGGCATCAGAATATAAAAATTCGATGTGGATTACAAATGACTTTTAGCCAGCTTCTCAATAACGAGCCATCTAACAAATTCAAACCTTTCAGATTTCTAAACAACTTCAGATTGCGAATTATAAACCCGAGCAGTTGAAACGATGACCTAGCAAGAGCACGGATCAGCTACATTTTGACATCTTACCTGCCGGTTGACTTCACGGGATTAGTTTTCAAACTGATCAGTTTGGCCTTTGCATACAACGTTAATTTGCTCAGTGAGCCATTAATTAAACTCAAATAAGGAAGGATGGCCGGAACTGTATGCTGACTTTAGTCAATCCATTCGTAGATAATGATGCAACTTTTGCGTGAATTCACATAAAAGCTGTGGATTCATCACTGATGTTGTTTACTCATGTGCTACATCACCCATATTAATGAGTTTCTGTAAGTCATTGTAGTCTCAAACATCAGGCAATAGTCCAGCATCCATCACCTGTCCTTAATTTTTTCGAGTTAATGTGTCTTTTATAGCTATAACAATTTCTGGATCTAGAAGCATTTAAGAAAGTGCATTTACAGCTCTTCCAATGCCGCCGCTCTGATTAAAAATCCTTATATTACTTAAATAATCAGTCAATTTCTAAAAAAAATATTTAAAAAAAAAATCGTCCCATAAATGTTGTGTTGTTGATATTGGGATTTTTTTACTTTGATATCTTATACTGATTCCTCTCGGCCAATAACAGTATATTATAGATACAAAGATATGGAAATATTGGAAACGAATACCCACCCTATATCCATATGTAGTTACAACATGCGCTTTAATATATTGTTCAGCTTAAGAGCCTTACATGTAAGTATGTGATAACTATAGACGTAGTAATTTGAAATATCAATAAAATATAGGGTCAAAATTAGCAAAAAATGTATTATGTCAAGTATTTTCATTTAATTTTTTGATAGCATAGGAAATTTATTATTTTCTTATAAGAATTCCAATTAATTCTTTATTAGATGCTATAGTAGGTCTAACCCAAATATTCAGATATTTAAGGAAAAAAGTACCCTCATTAAAAAACTGTTCAGCATATTCATGTCATTGAAGGGTTTGCATGCTCTTTGGAGAAAATTTAGAATTTTGTCATCCTTGCTTGCCGCGTGGTCAATACGCTTATCAAACAAAAGCAAACAGTCAAAAAATATTCCCAGATCACCAACTTCGCTGACTTCAGTTATCGAAGTTTATCAAACGGCATCGAAATCTCTTCGAATCGCAATGCAGTCATGCACATTCTTAACAGTTTATCATCAGGTCATCTACGTAATATTTGTGAAATAAATGAGAGAAGCAATCCCCAACGTCATTGACAAAAATATTAAAAAACAGGGGACCATGAAGAGAAGCATAGAAGAGGATTTTATGTACACAAATTTGAAACCCCCAACAACAACAGCCTAGTTATGATTTCTTAAATAAGACAAAAACCATCTTAACAAGGTGCCATTAATACCCATATCGCTGAGTTTCTGCATAAGGATTTTATGATAATTTAAAGAAATCAATATTTTGACACTTGCGTATCATTACATCTATGAAAACTTAATGTATATGCATAAAAATTGTTTTAAAAAAACTGTTTAAAAAAAACTCTGATAGGCATGGTGTCAATACTAGAAATAAAAATAAACTTGCTGACCATAAAAGTCGACTCTCCAAAACCACAAAATCATTCAATGGGCAATGTATAAGCTTCTACAATAAATTCCCAGAAAACATGCAAAATTTATCTGTGATACAATTTAAGACACTGTACTCAAAGGGCTACTATACAATAAATGATTATCTAGACGACAAAGACCCTTGGAAATAAAATGGTTCCTCGATGATTTATATCACATTATATGTCACAATAATTTTTTTAAATGTCACAATAATTTAATTTTTATATCATTTATGTATGTTTGCATGCATTACTGACGTCAAAAAGTTACGATTTCGTACTATTTTGAATAAAAAACGTATGATTATGATTATGGTAAACCAGGTCGACAGCCCTCGAGTAGTCAGTAGTGAACCTAAATCCTACATACATCAACCTAAATGCGTTGATCCATATTATAGTAAAAACCGAAACATACTTTATTTTTGGGGTCCGACAGACCCCACCAGGCGCACCATGTAGCTTTTTCCAAACAGGCCATTAAAATAAATTAGAAATATCAATTATTTATAATCTCAGCATTGTTTACCTGTTGGTTGCAAAAGTATCTCGACTAGTTGTAATAGCTCCAAATCCTACTAATATTATAAACGCGAAAGTTTGTATGTATGTATGAATGTTTGTTACTCTTTCACGCAAAAACTACTGAATGGATTTTGATGAAACTTTACAATAATATAGCTTACACATCAGTATAACACATAGGCTATAATTTATAAAGATATATGGTTTTCTATCATCATTATCACAATTTTCCATCACCACGCGGGTGAAACCGCTGGGCGCAGCTAGTTAGGAATATATTGCTGTGCTCAGGTAATTAATATTCTACAAATTTTATTTCATTATTCCAGGAAGTTCCGTCTCTTACCTGAAGCGATTCTCCCTTGATCCATGTGGATTCTAAATAATTACACCTAAATGAAAGTGCAAGTTTTACTCGCGCACCGAGGACTCCACTTGTCTAAAACTATAACCGTCGTAGACTAATTTTCTTTTTTCTTATAAGCGTGTTATTTTTCCTATAATAATAATAATAATAATAAAACTCTTTATTCTTAAGAAAAGGCGAGCTTATTGCCTGCAGGCAATATTTTAGAGCTAACCTATAATCTGTAACCAACATCACATACATTGTTGCCTCTATTAATTACGCGAAAATAATTTTAAAAATCGTCAGAAAAGAAAGGTAATGAACGTATTGCCCATTTAGAACTAAAATCAATAAATAAAATATTTCAAAACATTCGGGCGCGTTTTCACATAAAATATTTTTATATTTCTTTTGGCTGCCAAATAAATTACAGGCATATCACATAATGCCAAACACGATGTGACGGTTTCTCTGAACTATTTATGTTTGATTCTTGAACTTGTTTGGTATACTTAGTGGTAACCATTGTAATAAGTACTTATAAATAAATAAATAAATAAAATAATAGACACCATTCTAATTAAAAGTTAATAATACTTTTTTGCAGATATCCAAATAGAAACATGGATTTTATGGAACGTAAGACCTCTCTCCTTGGTTCGTTCAAGTTGCTGGTCATTTCTTTAGTACTGTGGTACTGTTACAGAAGTATCAAAATCGTATATAAATGGAATACTTCCAGGAAAATAATTAACAAGCTTCCTGGACCTAAGACCACGTCGCTTTTTGGAAATATAAATTTGTTTCTTGGTCAACAAAGTAAGTATAAAAGATTCTGGCACATTAATAATAACAATAATGTATTTATTGTGAACATTCAGTAGGTCGTTCAAAATGGATTGGTACTATTTTATTTGCTATACAGTTTACCTAGAAGGTGTACAATATTTATTTTACGACTGCGACGAGTACTATACTGTCGAATGATGAGCAAATATAGTCGCTGTATTCCAAGAGGTTTGAAATCACGGACCTATTGTTTATGAAGCCATGCTGGGTCTGGCTGAGAATCGCGTACGAGGGATTTAAGTATTTTGGAAAAACTTGACAATATGCTTATCGGTCCATGGTTCTTTACTTGACCAGAATCGCCGCCCTTATAAATAGGCACGATATTGGCAGTTTTTCATTTAGCTGGAAATATTCCCTCTTGAAGAGATTTACAAAATATCATAAACAATGGAAAAGCTAAGTCGTTGGCACGGTTACATATGAATATAGGCGTTATCATACCTGGTCCTGCGCCTTTTTTATGTATTTTTTTTTCAAACGTGACTACATCATCCAAGCCGACTGTTATCATCGGTACTGTAGTTCCGTGGTCACGTGGTATAGGATTAACAGTAGATGGGCTTGTATTTCCAGAATTGTAAACAGAGCTAAAGTAGGACGAGATGGATTCACACATATCCTCACCAAGAGTTGCAGTTTGGCTTCCATTATGTATTATTTTAGGAATTGAATTAGAAGCCTTTTTGGATTTTACAAATGTCCAAATGTGTTTTATGTGATCGCTAATATATTCATCTATACTAGAGATATAAGCATTGTGACACTATTTTAATTTTTTTTGGATCTCGCTCTAAGGATTGAAGACGACTCATAGTCCCTTTAATTGCCGTATCTTTTATATTTACGACGAAATTTTTCATTTTCTTTAAAACATTTTATTAGGCGCTGCTGAACCATATGGGGTATTTGTTGTTCTTTTCTTTTTTATTGGTATATTTAAGTTAATGATTGACCAAAGGATTTTGTAGAATACTTCCAGAGAGAAGTTACAGTCAAGGTTAGTGAAAGCTGCAATCCAATCGACAGATGCTAGGTGATTACTGCAGTTTATTAAGTCCGATCTAGGAAAATCAAATAGTCTCTATATTAATATCATAATGCGAGAGGAAGTAATCGCGGACGCGAAAGAGACTGTATATATTATATTTAAGAATGCAACCTTTCAAAAACCCGGTTACATTGTACAAAATATCGAATCTATCTTTTTTTAATGTTTTCTGTGTAATTTCTGGAGAAATCCAATACGACACATAAAACGCCGCCTTGGAATTTATATAAATCCACTTTAACCCTGAATCGAAGGTAATGGTTTCTTGCTTATCACTTTTTTACCAAGAGAATAATTTCAATTATATATTTTAATTTTAATGATATCTAAGCGAATTAGGAGACGAAATTTTCACTAAATATCCACGAAAACCATAATGAAATTCAATAATCTAAGTTGTTAATAATTTAAGTCTAATAGTCTAATTAAGGCAAATAGTCTAATTTCATACGGTATCCTAGGTTGGGGAGGGTCTACACGTAATGTTTTAAATCCGCTTATGACAGCGCAGAAGGCGCTTCTTCGAGTTATTGCCAAAAAGCCTCGAAGGTACCCCTCAAATGACTTGTTTGCAGAGCTGAAGATATTAGACATCAGGCAGGTATTTGCAAAGACAGTCTTTCTTAACTACATAAAAAGTAAAGATATTCACGTTAAAGCTGAGCATAAAATTTCAACGAGGAGCGCCACAACCTGTAAACACATTGTACAGAAAACCCGAACATCCTTCGCCCAAAGACACTTTGGCTTTATAGGGCCAAAAATGTATAACCATCTAAAAGAATCGATAAAAACATGCCAAAACACTAAGTCAATCCAATTAAAATCTAAAATTACACAACATTTACTTCAACTTGGTAGAAATGAGGTGGAAAAGGCTATAAGTCATATTTTAAAGTAAAGGTCTGCATATTGTTGTCATACATTGCACTACACTTTATATTTTAATACTATTTATTTATTTGTTTTACAAAGTTCATATTACGACATTTTATATTAATATTTATTTCCATGACCATGCTATATCAATATTTTAAATATAATTATAAGTTTAATTTGCATTCGCTTATCTATTTTCTATTTTATCATATTTTGTATTTTTCATTTTAATATTATGAGCACATGAATAAATCTTTGCCATACATAGAGTTTTCCTTGGTACGGGCTATGGCCTAGTTAGGCAGATTCTGCAACTAATACAATTGTAAATTTATATTTTTGAATGAATAAAATTATTATTATTATTATTATTATATTATTACTATAATTGATGTCGGAATATTGTATTTTTTTCTGGTAAGACGCATAGAAGCCAAAGTTATAGGTATATTAAAAACTGAGAATAATGGGAAACTGTCGATATAATTCCAAATTGCTTTAGAATTCAGAACGTCTGAGACGCTCCCATGTCATGACTGAAAACGTGGTATATAACATAACCGTTTTATATAGCGAGTACCAAACCTTTGCTTCTGCAATCTGTCAGGAGAGTATCGCAATTTTAACCCGATTATTGTTAATTATTAATATCTTTCACAGATTTCTTTCTTATCCTGAACGAAATCGCGAAGCGATTTAAAGAAGTTACCGTTCCAATTAGGATATGGATTCGACCTCTGCCAATTGTCAGTGAGTATGATTGGATAGGTTGAAATTTGGGGCTAGGTCGCTGATAGCAGTTAGACGGCCATTACATATTTATCACAAAATATCTTAATATCGATCGATTGATATTTCAACGATTTTCGACAAGATAGGACTGCGGCCCCCAGGGTTGGCTTCCAACGAGGAAACTTCTCAACGGCACAGTATACCACCCAGTAGCTTTACTCTCGAGCTACAAGGCAATGCGGGAAGAGGGCGCGAGGCATGTGGGCGGAGGGGTTCTTTACGACGAACGCGAACGGTACGCATTACGGGCAGGTAATGGCTGCCGACCTTTTCAAGCGTTCGGATATCTGCCTAGGCCGAGTAGCAAAATATCTGGCGACCATATCCGAGCCCTTACGACTCATGACATATTCGCTTTGATTTCAATTTTGTTCTAAGAGAAGCTACTATCTGTGTCAAAGGTCAACAGCACAGATATGAAATTTGTATACGCATTAAATTATGATAGCCCGTTCGAAGTTTCACAATTAAATGAAAAATTTAAGTCGTTTTTTTTTGTTAAAATATTGTATTATTCTCTTTTTAAAGTAATCAACCGTGCGGAAGACGCGTATATCTTGCTGAATTCATCAAAAGCACTAGAAAAGAGTGTTTATTACAAATTTTTTAAAACGTTTCTCGGTGATGGACTCATCACTTCAAAGGGTAAATATGAATTATATGATATTATGCAAAAGTGTTTTTCGTCTATCTGCAGACTTCCCCCAAACTTGGGTTACCCAAAGTACCCACATCTCTGAATCGGCCACGGATCTACGGGGTTTTCGAGCCGGGAGCATCAACGTCGGTGCTGCCCCCCCCCCTCCCTCGGGAATTTGAGATTTTTTAAAAACTCATAAGACAAATATACTGGGTGTGATTGTTTGTGAGCGGGAAATATAAGAAGTCTTGGAGAGAACCAATAAAAATATAGTCCATAGCTTACTCAACAATCCAATATATTACATAAGAAATATGGATATTGCTTAATTCATAAACTATTAGTATCATGCTTTAAAATAAGGAAAAATATTATAAATAGGATAGAAAACGAATTTACCGCGTGAAATTTGTAGGACCCGAAACGGCCCATAGCCACGCGACTGACAGAACACATCAAAGCTGTTAAAAACGTTCAGCGAGAAAAATCGTCGATCTGCGAACATATATTGGATAGCGGAAGTAACCACTGGATGCAGTTTCAAAATTCCATTGTTCTATCCATGGAACAATTCTACTTTCCTCAATTCTACTTTAATTTATGTTTTACAAAACAATTCTACTTTAATTTATGTTTTACAAAAGTTTTGCTTATAATTAATATTTATTGCACATTATATACAGGCAACATAATTTATGGAAATATCTCTGCCTGTAACTCGGGAACTCCTCAACGCAAAACTTCAATCACGAGAAATTGAAAACTAACCCTAATCCATAGCTTTGGTTTCAAGATATTTCATTTTTAAATCTAGCAATTTTTCAGTTTTACCTTGTCGCATTTCAATATAATATCAGGAAATAAAAGCATTTTTTAAGAATCATCAGTTTTTTGTATCAATTAGACGTCATGCCTAATTAAAAATTTAAGATTCGCAGGGAATAGGGTAAATACATTAAATGAAAAACACACGCGCATACCCAATAGATAGGAGCAAGATCTTATCTTTCTAAAAAGTTTTAATTTATATTGTTTATTACTTATATTATTTGCAGATTATTTCCAGGAAATTAAAAGATTATTTCGAAAATTGGAGCAGCGACAAGAGTAAGTTATTTTATTAAATGTACTCTAACTTAAACCCCTATAAATTTATATATCCTACATTACTTAGTTTTTTTATACATTGGTTCATAATATATTTACATCAATTTAAATGTCCACCTTAGAACAGGCTATTGCCTAGTTAGGCGACATTACAATAGAATCACTGGCAATAGTTTCTGGCATAACATGTTATCAGTCTACTGGAATCTCGGCTATGACATTATAATTATAATTGGGAGCTAATGGGCCCTTATAAAATCGAAGACTATCGCGGTTGTTTGACATTATAAATAGGATAGAAAACGAATTTACCCCGTGAAATTTGTAGCACCCGACGTTTCGGTGACGTTGCAGCCGCCGTTGTCCAGGGTAGACTGACAACGGCGGCTGCAACGTCAGTCTACCCTGGACAACGGCGGCTGCAACGTCACCGAAACGTCGGGTGCTATAAATTTCACGCGGTAAATTCGTTTTCTATCCTATTTATAATGGGCCCTTGCTGAGTTGGCCACGAAGACCCATTCTATTCAGGGTTGGTCACACTCACGGGTCAACACCTATCCGACGAACTCCACTCATGAAGTGCGAGCCCGGGCAGGACTCTGGCCTTAGGGCTAGTTTCCCCTGGGAATCAACCTTCTAGCGCTCCTGGACGGTCTGCGTACCGTGCGGCGTAAGCCAATCGACTGTGCACTCTGAATAACAGTCGGGGGAATCTGGAAGGAGTACTGTTTCCTATAGAGCGGGGGTGGTTGCGGGTCTTACGGCGACTGCTCTTGAAACGACCATCGGTAGGAACCTACCGATCGGGTAGGTTCCTGTTCACCCAGGAAACTACCCGATCCTGGGTGAACAGTCGGGCAAAGGAAGCCCTGATCCGCGATAGATTCGGTATACACCGTTTCACCGCTTCGTAAGGGAGAGGACCGCACAAGCGACCTCGAACTCGTAACCAGTCAAGAGACCAGAGTAATCTGGTCGCAATTGGAAGTAAGGGCGTGAGTGTAAGCTCGCTGGGTAATATACCTAGTTATCTCGCGGTTAAGGCGTTGGCCTCTTATACGGGCATGTGGCGGAGCTTGACGGTGGACTGTTTTGCCCAGGTCTTCTCCGTTCACTTCACGGGAGATAGAACGACTAATAGTTAAAACTTCCTGAGTTAACAACTCTATTTATGACATTATAATTGTAAATGTCCATTTACTGTAGATAATTGTAATTTACCGAATAAATAAATAAAAAATAAACATCATGGGATTGGAGACCATGGTCTATATTAGCCCAGTCAATTTATGCACCCGACCTTGCAAAAGGTCATGTAATTGTATTTTTATATATGTTGTTAGTACCTGTACCAACAATTAGAGATAACGTTTGCAGCTTCAAAAAACCTGTGCAAGCTGCACAATGCTAAAAAAACAGCGACATTTCGCAAACTCCTCGGTTTTAGCTTTATATATTCTAATATATGCATTTCAAGGTCGCCGCCACGCTTGGGTGATAAGGTGGAGGGGTTGAATTACTGTCCAATATGACCATATTTGGTCACTTTGGGCAGATTTCTTGTTACACTCCTTATTCGATGCGTTGGTAACATTTTGAGCTATTTCTCAGGCTTGCAGTGTCGAGTTCGTGTTGTCACTTCTAAGTATTTGTCGACAGTGTCTATCAAGTTTTCTATTATGCGATCCCTTTATTAGAGAAAACACTCCGACAAGCATTTTTGGCCAGTTGTTAGAACTCACTAAGATCGATTCCTTAGACAAATGGACAGAAAAAGAGGCGATCGATGAGCTACTTACTCTTTACTTAACAGTAAGGCTACAGTGGACTTGTTGTTTCTAATTTGTATAAGAAATAATATTTATAACGGATGTTACCTTTCAGGGTTTTGAGTCTTCGGATACTACAACTGGTTTCACCCTGATGCTTCTCGGAATATATCCCCATATACAAGAGAGACTCTACAGCGAGTAAAGCACTTTTATACTTTAAAGTTGCTGTTAGAATTTGAATTTATAATTCCAGCTTATTTTAGGATTTATGAAATTTTGGGAGACAGCGACAGAGACATAACAGTTCAAGATTTAAGAAAGATGGTGTACATGGAAAATGTAATTAAGGAGACTTTAAGATTCTTTCCGATAGGGTCTTATATCGCAAGGATGACGACCGAAACCATTGAATTCGGTATGTAGCTATCGAGCATCTATATCCTGATCTCTTACCATACTTTATATTAGCTCTCCATATTTTTCCATAGAAAACTGTAAGGTTCCCGAAGGAACCGACTGCATGTTGGCGTTGAGGGATATTCAATTGAATCCAAAATACTGGGGTGAAGATTGCGAAGCTTACGATCCTGACAGATTTTCTCCTGAACGATCAGTAGGGAGGCATCCAGCTGCTTTCTTGGCCTTCAGCTTGGGACCCAGAGGTTGCATAGGTACCTTTATATTGTTTGATTTACGTCTTTTTCTTCAGCAATTAACAGTTATTATTTGTCCCTTCAAATGTTTATACGTATTTCTTGTAAATATTTCTGAAGCCTGGATTCCTAATTCAAACACGAGACATGAGGTCTCTATCATTTCGGATATAAACTTATCTTTCATTAAAATATATGGTTATGTATATTTTTCAATTATCAAACTCGTGTGGATATCTTTATAACTAATAATATTACTTATGTCAACAAAAAAAAACAATATATTCACAGTTAAAAAACAGTCAAAATTATAAAATTCACAGCGTGAAAGGTGAATTCAGAATTGGGCAAAAGTATAAAAGTTCAGGTCGTGCAATATGAAATCCTTGAGAATTGTATAAACTTGCTTTTTTATTAGTTGTTTTTACGAAATGATGTACAAAATTTCGCATATACGCAGTTTCATTTTTGTCTTTTATATTATTGATCGATTGCTTATTTAGTATAATTAAAGATTCATATATATTATATAAATAGGCTTGCAAAGCTCTAGGGCAACTTTTTATAAAATATCTTCTTGCCAAATTTTGACAAAGTATTGGCTTAATAAAAGATACGTATATGTAGGAGTTAATACCTCCAATATTCATAAATCAAAAAAGAAAAACAAGATCCATCTCCTTGTGATTTTCAGTAAGGATTAGGGGTAGGCCTTTAATTTCATCGACAATATTTACCAAGGACTTCGTACTGTTATAGAACGTTATTATTTGCTGATTAGATATATCGGATTCCATATCAATTCCATCATCATCAAGTAGCGTTGGAATTGCGAGAACTACTTTTATTTGATTTTTATTTATTTTAGACTAAAATCAGATAATTTTAGAAAGTAAATATGCCTAAAATACTAGTCTTTCTTTGGTGCTTTTCAGTATATAATATGAAGGTTATTGCTTTTTTTAATGGTTGCGACCAAACTAGTCATTTTTTAAGCGAAATTCATCCAATGAAACAGATATAAAACAATCCCAAATCAACAGGTCCAGGCAAATAGGTCACATTACGGCCACTATTTCTTCCAATTTTCATTAAATTGCCTGCCAGTTGAACATTGTACTCGTTTTTTAAATCCACAATAACCAGCTCTGCTATGAAGGCCATACTAATTATTTCTATTCATTATTCATTACCAAGTAAACTATTAAAATTTGTGAACTGAATAAATTTGTACTTCCGGAAAACATATTATATACTCGTTTTATAAATGCCCAAATAGACAGCTATGCTAGCGCATTTTTTGGCATTAATACGAAGGCCGAAATAGTAATTATCAATATTTAATCGTTCATTACCAAACAAACTATAAAAAATAGTGAGCTGAATATTTTTTTTCAACCTACGATAATAACACGTAATATATTGTCGGTATTCTCGTTATGTAGGTACCTACTTGATTATTAGTGATCAAAATTTTGTGCTTAATTAAAATTGAAATTTTAGAATCGCAAGTATTTAACAGGCGTCAATTTATTTGTTTATTTAACTATTACGCATTTACAAAGAAAATTACTAATATTGATATCAATCGCTAATATTCATAATATGTACTTATATCGAGGCGATGATGACGATAGACCGTGTACGGAGGGACGCACCGCGCTCTTTTTTCATCAGAGTATAATCTCAGATGTTTAGTGTATGCTAAAAACACCATACACGAGTGTACGCTTAACCTACACGTACATGATCATGACACTCGTAGCACAGCCTGCAATGCCCTCCCAAAAGTCAGTTTGACTATTATCCACAAGTCACTTGTGTATTTGGTCTTTAAACTCTTTAAGGCGATATGAGACCTCAGAAAAATATCCGAAATGGGCGTACACGCAAACAAAAAGACGAGGTCAATTTTGTAGGGTTTGACCAATATAAAATCCAGCATTGACGAAGCGTCAAGCGCAGATTCTAAGTCCGCTCGCGCCGGCTACCAGGCGCATACTAAATGCTGTATCTCAGCACTATCACAGAATAAATATCTTTACGCAGTGGTGGTATAACGGTGTTAATGCCAAAGCATATTTAGTGTAACTCTCAGAGCGCTTGTTTTAATTAATTGTAATTAATTTAGGGCGTAAATAAAAAATGTGGCTAAGTGCTGCAATAGAGAATTAACCAGTCAATATAATAAAATTATAATAAAACAAAATCACCGCTTACATTGTAGGAGTAAACGCGCCTGAATGTTTTCGAAGTCAGTTTAAAGCCTTAATGTCCAAGGCAATCAGCAACTTTTTTGAGTCCGAATTATAAATTGATTCCTTATCGAGGGATTCACTTAGAAAGTTTTTTAAATCAATGCTTATATTTTTCAAAAAACTCATAAAACTAAAATTCTTCAGATATGGTCGTTCCCAGGTATCATGTCGCCTTAATAACCTTCCGAAGACAACACGAGATTTAAAACCAAACATTAGTGTTGAACACTCTCGCACTACACATGCTTTTTATAAGATAGACAGCCTCGAAAACATATTACAATATATTTAATATAGGTACATATTTATTATGAAAAATAACATCATAATTATTATAAAAATTGTTATAGAAAGAAAATTACCCTAATCTATTATTCTTGTATTAAAACATACGAGGTCAACCTCGTAGTAATAAATTGATAATATTTGATTATTCATTATAATAATTGTCGTTTTACGTATGACATTATTGAGCATCGATCTTTTATTTTGTCTAACTTTTGGTTATTTTTAGTATTATTTATACGGATTTCAAAAAAAAAGAATTATTTCTTACATTTATATTTTCTTTATTGTGATTTAACCCGTTGAGTATGAGTCAACCAAATCTGGTCGCGAAACAATTATCCGTTGAGTACGAGTCGACCAAATCTGGTCGCGCGTTTTTTTCACTTCTTTGACGTTCTCATATTTATTCATAATTATCTAATTGTTTTACAAAATGATATTTCAATATTCTATATTCGAAATTTCAATGCAATCATTGTGCAGTTGTTCTTTTTATGATTGGTGTAGTAGTTTCGTAGTTATAGTACTTTAAGTCGATGTCGCCGAAAATCCTGCAAAAGAGACAGATGCATCCATGAAAATACCCATTTACTTATATTAGGATTTTGACTTGTCAAACTGTATTTGCAATTTTGGGTGAATAAAAAACTATTGACTGTTGACTATAGACTATTATATCATTGATAGCATTGATACTGATACTTACTGATATCATTGATACTATTACTGATATCATTAATACTGGTATCATATTAATAATATCAATTAATATTCATATTTAAAAACAAAAAAATGTGCAATATTTGTGATAATACTAAAATATATTTATTACATATTTATTATTTTAAGTAATACGATTAAAGAAGATTAAAATTCATACGATTTAAGACTAAAAACACCACTAAAACTCAAACAATATTTCTTTATTCTTATATCATGCAAGTGTCTGGGGCTACCCGACTATATTTTTTGGTGACTACACCATAGTTAGAAGAAACTTTTTCTTCGCCTGCAGTTTTTTTATTGTACTGAGACAATATCTAAGATTTTGTGTTATAGAAATGCATATATCACTTATAACTTACGTTACATGGGACGGCTCCTCGAATATGTCCATTATTTGGTATAGATCGCAGGTTTTCAGCATTTTATATCAATTTTTTTTTCAGGCATGAAGTATTCCTACATTGGCATGAAAGTGATTCTGTCAACCCTTTTAAGAAATTATAAAATACTTTGCAATAGGAAATTTGAAGATTTAAATGTGGATATAAGTGTGCTACTAAAAAGTAAAGACGGCTATAAGATTGCATTAGAAGAACGGAAGAATATGTCTATTATTTAATTAAACATTTTTTTTGTATTTTTTTTAATGAATGTAATTCATATATTCGACTACGAAAATTTAAATTTATCGTATATCAATTAAACGACTAGGTTAGTATTTAATTGTGTATGATGTAGGTATTATGTATTTTGTATGATGTATTTAAATTTGTAAGATGTTGTATTTAATTTTGCTCCACATCTCCACATTAGGTCGTATTTAGAAAGCACAAGAAAAAATATATAAGACGCTTTTTATGAACTAGCTTGTATTTTATTAAAAACGGAAAGTTTATTAAATTTTGCCATTATTCAAACATTTTGTATATATTATAAATACATATACGTATACATGCAAAATTTCAATTAGTATCTAAAGCAGATATATACAAAGGTGTCTACAAGGTTTCACTTAAACGGACATCTGGGGGTGTCAACACAATGAGCGAACCCGTTACGCTCGGAAATTTTAACGGAATCAGATCATTCTATCTCCTATCTCGAAGACTTAGCGGACAAGGACAGTCCACTGTCTACTTCCACCGACAAGCCCGTGAGAGTCTTACCGCCTTACCGGGAAGAGAAGCCAGCGAGTCGACCTAACGCCCTCACTAACAGATTTGGACGGATTTCTCCGTCCTCCAGTCCGATCACAGATTCAAAGTCGCTTGCGTGGCCTCTACCTGATTAGCGGTAATTCAGTTCGAATTTATTGCGAATCGTGGCGCCCTTGGCTCGTCAAGCTCACACGGGGTTGGATGGCGAACGGATCGTTTCAAGGTGGCTGATATCAGGTCAACGATCACCCCCGCTTCTAAGGAAACGTATCAGACCGACGATGCGCAAACCGCCCAGTGTCGCCACCTATCCACGATACAGCCGTAATGGGGTTCACCGAGGCTCTTCCAGGTTAGTCCCTCTTCGAGGTGCTACCGCATGGGAGTTAAACTGTGAGTTGAGCCAACCTAAAATGACAAACAAGTAATCAGAGCCAAGCTGCTCGTAACCGGTAGACACCTACTCAAACGGACCTACGAGTACATACGTCTGCTATTCTGTAATGCAAAACAGGTTGTGACGGATTAAGTCCACTCGGCATGAACAAGAAGATATCACGCCAAGCTTGGACCGCAAACAATGCTTTCGTTAACCTGGTCCATTCGTTAACTCACTAATCTGTTTCATTCGACCCCAATATTCCAATATCACAATTTATGTGATATTCGCTTAGAAAACTACCCTGCTCTGTATATGAAAACAGCCATGTACATGAAAACAGCCCTGTAAATAAAAACAGCCCTGTACATGAAAACAGCCTTGTACATTTATTTATTTATTTATTTATTTTTATTTCCATAATTCAAGTTACAATTTACAAAAAGAAAATCCTTATTCTAACACAAAAACATTTTATAATAAGTGTACATATTATACCTAGCTTAGAAAGGTAATTCATCTTTTGATATATCGGTTTACCACCTCAATAGGTATGAACCTGTGTTGAGGTAGTACTAACATCAGTAAATTATTTTGAGACGAGAGGGCAAGTCTTATCTAATACGTGAATACAATTAAAAAAATAAAGTTAAAGTTAAAAACATCAATAAAATTATACAATAAAATGAAATATGTCTGTAAATACATGAAAACAGCCCTGTAAATAAAATCCAGTAGATTGAACAAATGTAGTCACCAATGGTCGAGTGCTTATTTGTTCATTATGTATTCGCGAAACAGAGTCCGCGGAGGAACACGTAAAGGGTACGTAGGGGGGAACACGTAAAGTGTGTAATGTACCGTAGGGCCGATACCTCGCTTCACGAGCACATCCGTCAGCTCGCTCCGCTGCACACCAGGCCACCAGATGTCCGGAAGCCGTACCCGCGCAGTCTGCTTGATTAGCGGACCACCAGCGCGGGTATCGCAGCACAGCAGTCTTGCCACAGAAGATGCCATGTGCCCACTCCCGTCTCAATCCTTCACGATAAGGTGCCTAAGCACATAACACTGAGTCTTGCCGCTTTGTTCAAAGCCCTGCGACGCCATATCCCGAAAGCCAGGCCAATGGGCCCGGCTTACGCGAAATCCCACGAAAAGGCAGAATGCCTAGTGAAAGACGTCACGGGCCTCTAGCAAGGCCCGTCGACAGATATTCGAAGTTCGTTTTCATTCGATATCACATGACGTAAATTTACAATGGGAAAATGTGTTCAATACTATTTCTATTATCTCTAATAATTGGAATATTGTTGAATAATAATATAATTAGTAGAATTAATAAAAAACGAGTAATAGTATAAATGTTAGACAAATTGTCATAATGTACATATTCTTTGGTTTGCTATACACTAATATGACACTAAATATATATACAAAAAGGTACATTTAATTTAAAAGTGCTCCATAAAATAAAATATAAAACCTCCTGTAAAATTTTCTAAATGGTTGATTGTAGAAGAAGAATGGTTGATTGACAAACAAGAACTAAGTAAAGAAATTACACAAATAGGGACAAATATATAGGTTTAATTCTTATTATGTTAGAGGGTAGATTAGTTACAAAGCATAAAAACATAAATGATGACGTAAAAAGTGGATTTCATAATTTCCACAAACTTTATAGATATAACTTAATCGTAGGCAACTTTTTCTAAAAACTTCCCTCTTAAGGTTTTTTCTGGACAATAACTCAAATTTAGGAGTAATTCAGAATCGAAGACCAACGAGACAAGTTTTAGAAAATAGCTTAATAATACCCACAATGAAAACATCGTTTGGACAAAGACATTACTCTTTCACTACGCCGATATTTTACAATCTGATCATGATGGAAATTAAAATGAATTTGACATTTTAATTCAAAAATAAATTAAAGAAATGGTTATCGAATCATGACAGACTAACCATACATCAAATGTGAGAAATAATAGTTTAATAAAGCTTAGGTGCACAAATTATTAACATATTTTTAAACATGTATGTTTGAGTATATTTTAACATTGAACTAACTACCAAAAGTTATTTGACTTTGTTGTTATATATTATTTTGACAATGAATTGCACTTTTTTGACTAGGTATTATTACTTAACATATATTAAATATTAATGACTATTTGTTTCTTTTCTCACATATATCTTTATTTGTATTATTTAATCGAATTTAATATTATATTTATTGCCGATTATATAATGGAATTGCATTTTATTTATCATATTATCTTTTAATGTTTTTTATTATTATTATTATTTATTTTTTTGAAGACCACATTTTAAAGAAATTTAGTGTTATTAGCTTTTTACTAAAACTTGAACATTTGTAAGCAATTAAGCAATCAAGCAAACTTGATTGTAATATTAGAGTCCTGTCCACCCTTGAACGGGCTATTCCCAGTTGGGTGACAGAATCAAATAAGCAAAAGGTTAAGGTTTTGCCATTCGGTTCCAGTTATTTTTGTAAGCTAGTAATTAATTATTGTGTATATAGTAATTATTTCTTAAATTCTTAAATTCTTTAAAGGTTGTGTCGTAAAGTTCCTATTAATGACAACATTGTTGACTGTCTAATAGAATTTACTTCGGATTTATCCATGATATTGCTGACGTGTTCCTATTCTTATTTTAAATTATTACTATGGCATAAATGCTTAAAATTAACGGCCATAAATGCTTGAAATTAATGATCAAAAACTTGGACTTTATGGTAATTAACTTTTGGAGAAATAATATACACGCGCCGTGCGCCCAGCTGCTTTATTTCTGGCAATTTATTGCACGCTCCCAGGAATTACTTTCAGGAATTATTTTTCATTTCAGCCCTTTCAGAATATTTTTGCAATTCATAATTATGAAACAATCTTGCAACCGACGAGTAACAGCGTAATAAATTATAGAAAACGTTAAGGGTCAATAGAATAATTATGATCCAATCAGGTGAGAATAGTCTAGATTTGCTATGTCGACGACCCCTTCTGTATCCTGTATCTTATGAGTGATGTACAAACGGTGAAAAATTCTTGAGTTCTCAACTATATACCCCCAGAAATTAAATCCACACATACATTAAAAAAGAGCAGCTGTCTGACTTTTTAAATGTCAAGGTTACGAGGAGTAGTGAATACTCTCAGACATTCGGATTATAGTAAACCCAAACATATGTACAACTAGAGCTGTCAACTACAACGGGCGAACCAGTCACCTCAAAAAGTTTTAACGATATTATAATATAGTTCTTTCTCCCGTGAGGTGAGCGTAGAAGACTTGGGACGTCCACTGTCTAGTTACGCCACACGCCTATCAAAGGCCAACGCCATACTGCAAGGCACCGAGAAAGATTCACAGCGGGCAGCCTCGTTCCCTGACTATCAGTTTGGAAGATATGTCTGTCTGGAATTAAGAAAGAAAGTCTCCTACTGGTTACAAGATGGAGGTCGTTGCGCAGTCCTCCCCCTTACGTAGCGGTTATACGGTGTCTACCGAATCTATCGCGGACAACGGAATCCTTTGCCCGGCTTTTCACCCGGGATCGCGTGACCGAATGGTCGTTTCAAGAGTAGTAGCTGTAAGGTTAACAGCCACCCCCGCTCTATAGGAATCAAAGCTGTTTTCAGACTGCCCCGGCTGCTGGAATGCACAATTGATTGGCTGTCGCCGCACGGTACGCAAACCGTCCAGAAGCGCCCGAAGGTTGAGTCCAGAATCCTACCCGACCTCGCACTTCTGCGTGGAAGCTACCAGGTGGGTGTTGACCCGTGCGTTTGGCCAACCCTACACACGTGGGTCTTAGTGGCCAAACTGCAACAGGGTCCATTGGCTCCCGTTAAAAACCTTCAGTAATAAAAATCGGTCATATGCTAATACATATTAGATAGCGTGCAGTTTCAAAATCTTATTCGCTATTCAAAGAATATTTTTATCGCCTGAAAATTTTCTTTGGTGATTGAACTAGACACAGCAATAGACAGATACAAAATGAACGGCTACTCGTTCCTTCTTTTCGCAACCTTTATAGAAAAAGAAGACTGAATTAGCTAATCCCTCATATATTCCATAAAATTCCTCTAAATTTAAAACTAATAAAAAAAATACACAACAACAAAAAAAAAAATAGTTAGCTTTAAAGTAAGTGAAAGTGAAACGTGAATAATATTTATACACGAATACATATTATATTAGCATTGAGTGCGTCCCATCTTATAACTAATGTAATTGCAGCATATATATCAAAATATGGTCAAGATGGCCACTAAAGTCGCACTGAAAGTCACCCTATCATAATCTCCAGCAGGTAAGCCTTAGGCATGCCTGAATGTTATTTAAAACTATATAAAAAAAATAGTTGTTGAATAAAAAAATAAAAAACTTGTAAAATCCCTTTTTTTATTTATTTTATATTCATTTTACATATCTAAGGTTACATAGGAAAAAATCAATTACTTTACAATTAAATAAAACGACAAGTTGATTCATCCCAATCCAATGCAACCCGAAGCACGTCACACATCTAACTAGGCCTACACCTAGTTGAGATTGCGAGCTGACGTTAAAAGCTTCTTATTAGAGATTAGAGATTATATATTAAGTAGTTTTAAAATATAGCTTTATATATATATATATAAATATAGCTTTTATAGCTAAATATAGCTTTATACATATGTACACACCATATATATTTACAACAAAAAGACAACTTATATATAGACAACATATATTTACAATCATATTTTTTTTTTTTAAAAACTAACTATAATAATAACAAAATAATAACAATAAAACATAATACCAATAGATAAAATCATTCATAGATTAAATATTTTGAACAAATTAAACCACAATTGACAGTTCCCTCTCCGTTCCAGAGCGCCTCAACTCCAATAGCCAACTCCAATAGCCTTTGCAATCGATTTTCGACAGTACTGAAATTAAGAGAGGATATCTCCCTACAGGATCATTTATCTCTGTAGTCTTCATATAGACACTGGGAAATATGAAACAATTACAAAAAAAATCAGATCAAAGCAAATTGTCATATATATGGGTAGAAATAAATAAAAAAAATTCAACGAGAGAACGCTAAACAAACTTCCAGGCTATGGCACAGCGTAAACTACTGAACTTTACGCTCCAATTATAAATGCGAAATAGGGTTGAGCTTTATTTCAGGTCGGCTGAAAATGCGCCATCAAAGTAGGCTTGAATTGTAAAAATCTATATAATGCCGCACTCCAACTGCGGGCAATGAAGCATAATAAGGGAAATCAAAAATGTGACTCCCAATTGACGGGTTGCAATACGGCAAATTTACGAGAATAGATGTAACAGATCGATCTATTAGGCGTATTTTTGTGAAGGCGCACTTGACGCGCATCTAATAGGTATCCTCGTTTTTTAGGGATCCTTTATACACGACAAAATATTGTGAAAACAAGAAGGAAGGCTCAATTCCAAGGAGTTTTCTTTTAGAAAATTATATAAAAATCAGTGTGTATCTAATACTGCTATCGAATACCGACGTAAAATTACGTTTTATTTACCGACCCAATGAGCAAAAATTAATAAATTTGGGAATATTATATTAGCGTATCATTATAATCGGAACATACAATAAAAGCATGTTATAGATTGTCACTGATTATAAATGGTGGATGAAAATTAGAATACGCAGCGAGAGTTTTAAATTCATGACATCCTTGTAATGCGTGAATCAGTACGTCGAACTAGGCAACTTTTGATAAGATTTTTTGGTAATAACATTATTTAAAAAAAATAGAATATAAAGTGCTATGTAAAATATCGCCAATATTGTTTATTAGCGATATTTTACCAACCGCTAAATGGCGCAGTGCGCTCAACGATTCACTTTTCTTCAATAGATAAGAGTTACATATTTTTTTCCCATTTTTTTTCATCAAAAGTTGTTTACTTCGTTGTACTGTGTCACCTACTACAAGGATGTCACTAATTAAAAACTCACCTGTATAAAATGAATTTAATAAAATATTTAATTGATATTGACAACACGAACTGTAAACTTTATTAAAAAGGTACCTACATATAGACAAATATACTTTGGTATCTACGAAATAGGAGATTTTGAGGATTCGATTATCACAAATTAGGTATCTACTAAATTATTTTATTTTATTTTATTTGTTGTTTGGGGCTTTTGTAAGGTCTTAATGAGCCTTGTGACACTGCGATCATTGCTGATCTATTGTGTTCGGCACCTGCTATAGTTCTGCGCTAAGCCTCGTGTCATTTAAGAACCGCAATAGACATTTGGCGCCAGATTGTTTTACAGCCTCAGGTTGGAGGTAATGACCACCCAAGTGGGTGTATCTTTTACGCATCAGCGGACCAGACTCGGACATGAAGTGTAGGGGAGTTTCCTCTGCCTCTTGGCAGAATCAGCACATTTTCGTGTCCCGGAGCTTAAGGTTGTACATGTGTTTTTCAGGTCACAATGCCCCGTGAGTAATTGCTCAATTCCTCACCAGTATGCGTAGATTGTTCCTATTTAGTGATTAGGCCTACGTGCAGTCTTACGGTCGTAAGCCTTAATTAGCGCTTTGAATTGATTCAAAGCGCTAATTAAGCGCTAATCCTGGCGTGTTGTTCCAGTTTATTTATTTATTTATTTAAGAATTAATTACTATAAAACATTGATTAGCTTACAAAAATAACAGGAACCGAATGGCAAAACACCTTTTGCTTATTTGTTTCTGTCACCCAACTGGGACTAGCCCGTTCTAGGGTGGACAGGAACGTGGTTGGCGGATTGTTCTAAATACATTTTTTTGAGCATTAGGTATGTTTGCATGGCTTTTTTGCACGCCACAGCAAGGTTCAGAGCCGTATAACGTTCCCTTTGCTCCCGTCTTAGCAAGTTCGTTCATTCCCCTCGATTCCTGCATGGCCGGGAACCTATATTAGAACTACCCTGTTATTTTCACCCAGGGAATTCAGTAGTGATACGCAGTTTTGCATCAGCTTTGAATGAATGGTATTGGAGGCTTGTGCTATAAGAGCCTTGATATCCGAGTGGATATAGATACGCTGGTTGGCGTAGTCCTTATGGAGGTTCAGCACATTTAATAATGGCGTATACCTCCGCTTGGAATATGGCGTACACTTCTACTACATTACAGTGACAATAAAGACACAGTTGTATCATGGTAAGTAGATTTTACACAATAGGTAAATTAAAAATGTATCCATTACAATTTCTATGTGTATATATACATATATTATATACATATAAGTAATAATCAGAGAATTTCTAATAATCAACGTCAAAACAGGTACTTTGATATAATCAAAATAGTGAAATAATATTTTAAGAGAAATTATATGAGTATACAAGTATCAAAATAAGAAATAACAACTTATGAAAAATAAAAGTGTATTGTTCCATTTTATTTGTTTTTCGTTTGAATATTAAAGTTTTCGATTTTGCTAAAAATCGTCTCTCACAAAAAAACTGGTCGTTAACTGCTAACACTTGTTATTTTCTCCTGGTTACCGGCGGTTATAAGCCTAACGTCGCATGGTGAAAATAAAGTGTAGGTTCAACCATGGCTAGTACTATTAGCCGTGATTATCTTTCCTAATTAGGTATATGTTTAAGTTGGCGCAAGTAGTCCATAGGTACATAACAGTAAGTCTTTAATTAACGGCTGCTTAAATAGTCCAGAAAACCCCGGGCCTTCGAACAATTTTACTGCAGAGAGTAAAAATAAAGGTAAGATTAAGAAGACTTAATGAAACAGACCCGCCCGGCTAGGACGGTAAAATGCAAACGACCACTCAAAACTTTATTTCAGCAAGTTTATAAGGCGCAACTAGCGAGCATTCGCTTAATTTCCCCCGAGAAATAAAATTGTTTTAAATGTAACATCGAACCGCAAGATTCCTTATGCTGAGAGTCTTTAACCGGAAAACACATTAAAGCCGACAAAGTTGGACGGTTTTAAAGTGTCGTTAGGCTTCGCGGCGGTGCATGCAAATCGACGGTTTTTGGAAGAGCAGTTTATTCAATCTGTTCGATTCTGTGGAGTTTGGACTAAGGAAATGTGATGCAGAGACCCTAAAACACGCTAACCAAGTCCTAAAATATAATTAGGCGTCCTCTTAAGAAATTTTATCTATCCGTAAAGTCTTAACCCTTCGAGTAGTGGCATATTTTCATAGCAGACCGCGGCAATTTATTGGAATTTCTTGCAATATCGCCGCGCTTGACAAAAAGTACTATAACTATGGAACTACTATAGCAATCACAAAAAGAATAACTGTTCAATGATCGCATTGAAATTTTGTATATAGAATATTGAAATCTTATTTTGTAAAATAATTATATAATTATGAATAAACATGAGAAATTTTAAAAAGTCAAAAACACTCGGCATTTCTAACTTGTACTTGTCTTACGGAAAAATACGGATCCCTATTTATAAATTGTAGATACTATCGTGATCTTTATTATATTCTCTGTCAAAGGTTATATTTCGTTTTGCTTATTTACATACAAAAATATTTAGATGATAAAAATATTTTGATATTTACATAATAAAAATTTTGATGATTTCTCGAGAAAAAAAAAGTTTTTGACAATGGAATTTTACCAGAAATATCTGCGAAATGAGCGAAATTATTCTAGTGGCCGTCTATGTATCTATGGTAATAATGAGATATTTGGTATGAATTTTAGGATGCGTTCGAATTAGAAAATAATATTACTGCGCACTCCGGGAGTAAGCCGCCAATATTGGTCGTTACGTAGTCAACGGTGTTCTGATGTGCAACCAAATTTATTCTTTACATAGCCGAAGGGTAAGCAATGTTAAAAATACGATAACATAGTTATATAAAAAGTTTAAAGAAACGAAAAATATGAGTAAGCGACCTCAATTGACTGTCAATTCGTGACATCTGAAAATCGAAAGAAATTGACTAAAAATAGATACAATGGTGATTTTTTAAGTTCGCGGAATGGTGGGGTTCAAGTGGGTGACGGGTCTCGTTAATATCTCAACGTGTTAATTGATTCACTATTAGAATACATATCTAGTTAAACCATAATTGACTCATTAGATGTTTTTAACTAACGCCGATCAATCGACTCAATCGGCAAGAGAGCATTCACTATGGAGAAAATCGAGCACTGTGCCGTCATTAAGTTTCTCACCAAGCAAGGAAAGCTTGTTCAAACCGTTTTTAATGAGATGTCTCGAGTTTACGGAGCCTCTTGTCCAAAAAAAATAAACCATGGTTTACAAGTAGCATAGTCCAGTTAAGCAACAAGGGAATCATTTGAAGACGATCCGCAGTCTGGACTAAAACCCGACAAGACCACGCCCAAAGTCATTCAAAATGACGAAAAATTATGAATGGAGGAAGCCCGTCTTACAAGTAGCATAGTCTATTTAAGCAACAAGGGAATCATTTGAAGACGATCCGCAGTCTGGACTAAAACCCGACAAGACCACGCCCAAAGTCATTCAAAATGACGAAAAATTATGAATGGAGGAAGCCCGTCTTAAAAAAAAGCAGTTTGATGAAGTTTTTTAAATTTTCCGATTCTACCATTTTTAAAAATGTTCAAGACTATTACTAAATTCAGCGCATCATTAGCGCACGGTATTACTAAAGTCAGCGCAAGGTGGATGCCGAGAATGCTCATGCCGCCGCAATAACAACAACGCGTTAAGTGTACGGGTGCATTATAGAGCTCTATAAGGTGAAATATTGGGTTGAATTGTAACTGATAATTAAATCTGGGGTCATTATTATGATCCTGATTATAAACATGACTCGATACAGTGGTATAACAAAATATTTAAAGGAAGCCATGAAAGACAAAAGACGCGTAAAATTAACAAAAGATGAACCGCTCTTCACGACTGTGCGCCCGCTCACAAGAGCCGAATAACGTTGACTGCCCTGCACAAGGTAGGTTTCGATATTTTAAACCATTCCCCTTACAGTCAGTACTTAGTCCTCTGCGAATATTACTTGTTTCCAAATATGAATAAAGAACGTGCCAAAAAGAAATGCTCAAGCGATGAAGACGTGAAATAAGCAGTTTCTGCGTATTTGGAAGAAAAAACCATTTTTTTCGATGGTCTGAAAAATAGATAGATAGCGGGTTTTCCCTGTTTACACCCCCATTCCGCGAACTTTAAAAGCACCCTAGTGAAATTTCCTTTCTTAATATATATATAATACTTTGTCTAGTACCTAATAGGTACTAGACAAAGTAGCGAATATAATACCTATTAACCTATCTTTATTTTATCATACCTATCTTTTAATGCCCCGGTTAAATCCATGAGACACACCATCCCAATTCGGCTACCTGTTGTTACATCTAATTACATGCAAAACACCTTTATGTGGCGTGCGAGTAACAACCTCAATAAACTGATTTGCAGCGACGTTGATATCGATCTATTTAGCACTAGTGTTGTAACAGCGAGACGTATCCTTAGCAACAATTTCTTTTAGTACCTACTCTTCTGCTTTTCTTTATTGTTATTATTGTTTTGTATTCGATTTCTCGATATTGTATTTTTGCCTTCTTGTCCCTTTTGTTTAATTTTTATTTGCGTTTTGTAAATTTATAGTACCGGACCCTGCCAAGCGTTTTTGCTGGCAATTCCATATTCTCTAAACTGTTTCTATATGTGAGAACCTGTTATTGGCTATCATTTATTATTTAAGTTGTTATTTAATATTTTATATGGCTGTTGGTTTTCCTTAAAATAAATAAATAATTAACGCACCACGCCCGTCTCTATCTCACTTTCGCACATATACAGGTTGAGTTTAAATTAACTAGTATTCTTGAAGTAAGTGAATCAGTACGACCAAGTAGGCAACTTTTGATATACACATTGGCGGATAAGTTGAAAACGGAAAATTTTGGAGGAGTTAAAAATCTGGCGGAAAGCGGGGGGAGTCGGAAAACGTACTTTCTTAATGAGCGGGGTAGATTTTCACATGGTGACATCTTTGTACCTTTAAAATGGCCTGTTGGTTACTGGATCCCGGTGACAGCGGGTAAAGGTAGTCACGGGCTGTAATTACTCACACTAGGCTGGCTCAAGTGACCTCGAGCTGCGACCTGTGACGGACTGGTGCTACCCTAGTGGAAGGAAAAGTCATTCAAAAACTGAAAATCAGGCAGCGAATAAAAAAAATATATAATTAATGAAGAATGGCTTCATGATCAGCGGTAGTCGTTATAATATTAAAATTAGCAGTAATGAAATATATTGTTTGTATTCAATAAAATTACTTTCATTTTAAGACTTTCAATAAAATATTCCAATGAAAATAACATTCGTATTAATTTTTTTTCCACAATCTACTCCATTACGACACTGTACAATATTATGATCTAAATGTATGCTGAGTTTCATGTTTTTTATTTTTTTTTATTTATTTATTAATTTACAATAACTTTATAATTATGTCATATACACGCCATTAACATACTATGGTTGAGTTGGGAGAGATTGAGCACATCCTATGGTGAAAATGTCTATCCGCATTCCTAACTAGGTCAGAGACCCGTATCTAGGGATGCTGCTTTTTGTTAAAAGGTATCGACATTGATTTTATAAAATCAATGGTATCGATGAGCTGACTCTTTTGATCTTTATTATATTCTCTGTCAAAGGTTATATTTCGTTTTGCTTATTTACATACAAAAATATTTAGATGATAAAAATATTTTGATATTTACATAATAAAAATTTTGATGATTTCTCGAGAAAAAAAAATGTTTTTGACAATGGAATTTTACCAGAAATATCTGCGAAATGAGCGAAATTATTCTAGTGGCCGTCTATGTATCTATGGTAATAATGAGATATTTGGTATGAATTTTAGGATGCGTTCGAATTAGAAAATAATATTACTGCGCACTCCGGGAGTAAGCCGCCAATATTGGTCGTTACGTAGTCAACGGTGTTCTGATGTGCAACCAAATTTATTCTTTACATAGCCGAAGGGTAAGCAATGTTAAAAATACGATAACATAGTTATATAAAAAGTTTAAAGAAACGAAAAATATGAGTAAGCGACCTCAATTGACTGTCAATTCGTGACATCTGAAAATCGAAAGAAATTGACTAAAAATAGATACAATGGTGCTTTTTTAAGTTCGCGGAATGGTGGGGTTCAAGTGGGTGACGGGTCTCGTTAATATCTCAACGTGTTAATTGATTCACTATTAGAATACATATCTAGTTAAACCATAATTGACTCATTAGATGTTTTTAACTAACGCCGATCAATCGACTCAATCGGCAAGAGAGCATTCACTATGGAGAAAATCGAGCACTGTGCCGTCATTAAGTTTCTCACCAAGCAAGGAAAGCCTGTCTATCCGAAAATGTCTATCCGCATTCCTAACTAGGTCAGAGACCCGTATCTAGGGATGCTGCTTTTTGTTAAAAGGTATCGACATTGATTTTATAAAATCAATGGTATCGATGAGCTGACTCTTTTGATGTTATGAACTTACGTTGCATTGCATAATACATAAGAATATATACATATATACATACACATACATACACACATACATAAATATATATATACATACCTACACCTATATATACATAAGCAAATAATACACGAGATTTGATATTAGTTAGTAATACATCTATATAAATAAAAATGAAATGCCGCATGTTTGACGGAGCATCACTTCAGAACGGCTGGACCGATTTAGCTGTTTCATTTTTTTGTGTGTTGGTAATTTCAAGGACAAGGTTTGTATGTAAGAAATTTTTTGTAACATCCACCAGAAATAACGGAAATTTTTGGAAATTTGGATGGTGTTTTTGTAAGAATGAAATTCAGCATGTTTGACGGAGAATCATTTCATAACGGCTTAACCGATTTGGCTGTTTTATTTTTTTGGTGTTGGTAATCTCAAGGACAAGGTTTATACGGAAGAAAGTTTTTGGAAAATCCACCGGAAATATCGGAAATTTTCGGAAATTTGGATGGTATTTTTGTAAGAAAATGTCAATAAAAAAAGGAATTTTGCGCACAGATAGAAATGTTCTGATTTAAAAAATAATAATAAAACATCGCGGTAATTAAAAAAAAATGCGCGATCGCATTCCCTACATATAAATATCAGCGCCCAGCCCAAACCACTAGGACTAGGAAATTGAAATTTGAAATCAATGAAAGGAAGGCTTCCTTTTATGACAATGCGCCTAATAAGTATTTACTACCAAAAAAATGACTTTCATGTTGAAAGTTATGCTGTCACATGTTTCCATAAAATAAAAAAATAATGTTCAGTTTGACAGTTACGTTTCCATAACAACAAATTCTGCATTGATTCGAAAAACAAAAGCGTAAAATTCATCAATCTGATGTGTTTCAAATAGTAAATTGATTTCAGTTCGTGGTTTATTTGAGTAAGGCGTTGCAAAATAAAAATGCCACCAGTGAGGCGTCGAAATATCGGTCGGCGTTTGCGCAACGCAAGCGAAATAAATAGCCGTCGAGTCACTGAGTCTGATGAAGAGAGTAGAATGTCTCAATCGCGATCAATTATGACTACGGAAGAACGGGTACAGTCGAGTTCGACTCGCACAGTTGGAGCTTACGCACAAAATAATTTGGAACGGTGACAAGCCAGACGGCAACACGTAACAAATCAAAATGAATGTTTGGCGTTCAGACACGATCCAACAGTCGATTACGCTGTGGATGTATCGGTCGACTTCGGAATAATGAGCACTGTTTGTAAACATTGCAATGCTTTGAGGTTTCGCCACGAGCAGCCAGGATTATGTTGTGCGAGCGGAAAGGTCAAATTACCACAATTGACACCGCCACCAGAGCCGCTGGCATCATTGCTTTCTGGCCAAGAACCTCGATCGAAGGCATTTCTTGCAGAATATACAAAAGTATAACAATTCATTCCAAATGACATAATTTGGGGCGAAAATTATAGAAGAACGAGGTTTTAACCCAAATTTTAAGGTATATTCTATTTTAACAATAATAAACATATACAAAAACATAGCAAACAAAAAAAAAACAAAATCTAAAAGGTTTCATCTATGCTCATAAACGAAGAATTTGTTTCAATTTTACAGATTCAAGGACAAATTCACCATCGTGCAGGAGCATTGCTGCCGCCTGTGAATGCTGATCACAATTTTTTTCAGATTTATTTCCATGGGAATACTGATGATGAAATCAATCGGCGTTGTGCCATCAATCGTGCAGTAAAACGAGAGATGATTGCGCAGCTGTGGCAGATCGAAAATAAATGTTCAAAACGTTATCCGCGCGCTTTGTTGGCAAACACTATCACAGGCAATGATGGTTACCCCCTATATCGTCGCCGCTCAGCACAGGATAACGGCAGAACGATAACTTTGAAAGTCAAAAATAAAGACATTGTAGTCGACAACAGCTGGATTGTTCCGTATTCGCCATTGCTTTCCAAAACATTCAAAGCGCATTGCAATATTGAGTACTGCAATTCTGTGAAATCAATCAAATACGTTTGCAAGTACGTCACGAAAGGAAGCGACATGGCTGTATTTGGTATTTCAGCTCCAGATGCAAACGATGAAGTTTCGCAATATCAGATGGGAAGATATGTCAGCCGCAATGAGGCGGTTTGGAGAATCTTTTCGTTCTCCATACACGAACCTCATCCCACTGTGGACCATTTAGCTGTGCATCTGGAAAATGGACAACGAGTTTACTTCACGGCAGCAAACGCAGCGCAGAGAGCTGAACGACCACCAGCGACAACGCTGACAAGCTTCTTTGCGACTTGGGCAAGTGATCCATTTGCAAGAACACTGCTTTACTCATATTTGGTTAAAGGATAATACGACATAGGTATGGAACCGCGACCGTATCTCGTGTTGGAACTCCTGAAAGACAATGTATTTTGATACCAAATAATTACATCTAATATAGTATACAGAGAAGTTTTGAACAATTAAAATAAACATAATTTATTCCATCATAATCATTTCATTCACTCATTTGAAACCCGGTAATATAGCCAAATTGGCATGCAAATACATCATACATATGCAGCAAAAATATAATCCTCCTTTTGGCAGTCAGGAAATAAATCAGAGCAATCAGTACTAACCGAACCACAGTCATAATTTCTTCACAAATAAAAATGTTTACCGCCCAACGAAGTGGGCACGGGTCAGCTAGTAATTTAATAAAACAACTTAAATTATTAGCGAGAGCAATTGAGACTCAGCATAGGTACATTGGACCCCTTTCAAGCAGGTACTTCTTTATAAGTATTTTGAATGAATTTAAGTTGTTTGCATTCTCATAACTCTCATTTAAATTATTATAAAATCTCGGCGCAAGGAAGTAAAAATGCCTTTGGGCAAATGAAGACTTTACAATCGGAATATTATAATTTGACCCAGTAGCTTGCCTTGTGTTTTTAATTTGTTGGCTTCTTGTCTGTTGATCCTTAATTCTGTGAAACTGAATTAGTAACTGTTTTATGAATCATTGCCTCACATCAAGTACTCCATATTCTGTATAGAGTTTCGCTGAGGGGTATCTAGGGGTTTTTTTTTATTTATGACCTTCAGAATCAGCTTCTGCGCATTGATCAGAGGAAGGAGAACTTGTGTGGTGCAACCACCCCATGCGATTGTGCCATAGGACCACAGGCTTTGGCACAACGCCATATACACAGTTTTGAGAAGGGGCAAGGGGGAGTTTCATGACCCTGAGCTTTAATTTACGAGAGTAATTTGTATTGGCATTTTGTATAAATAAATACCCGTTTAGTGGACTCTTATGTAGATGGGTGATACATGTTCAGTCTGGCATCAGTTCAGTCCGCGACCTTGGATCATGAACTGACTGATGGCCTGATAGAAATTATTAAAATGTATGAAAATCCACCAGTTCAGTCCATCAGCCAACGCGATTAACGATCAGTTTCCTGTCAGTCTGACCAAAGTCACGGACTGAACTGATGCCAGACTGAACGTGCAACTCCCGTCATAAACAGCAATACTCAATTATAGTAGATAAAATTACTAGATGCGACTATAATTGCATATTCATTGCAAGCTAGAAGCCTCAATGTAATGCCATAAAATGTGCAAATAAACAATTTGAGACACCATCAAATAGTCCAAAATTTCTGGCATCCGGAATACCAAGATTATGATTCGAACGATTCGGTGTCATAACATGAACAATATTTACACAATTGATCCACGATTTTGTAACTTTCAGTCGTCGCGGAAGAAGCGAAGAGAAGTGCGCCGTTGCCATGACGCTGGCCTCCCCCGGCCCCAGGCCTCCACGTTTCCATTACCGTTTCCAGAGAAGGCTTAATTAAAACAAATATTATAGGGGGCGAGAGTTGTCCGCGTTATGATAACGGAATTCCGGGCACCCAGGCACGTTTCAGGGGCGCTGTTTGTTGTGCCTTTGTGCCTCTCAGTCTTGGCGCTGCCGCCTACATACACTGCCCGTTCGAGATAAAGGCAAACAGCAGTCCACGCCATGAGCAAATATTGTCCCATGATTTGCTCTAGTTTCATTTCACGAGGGATTTATTATTGCTCTATTATTGTAACGCACCGTCGAGTAAATATATTTGTAATTAGCCGTACCCAGAACTCCGTCCACATGGCGGCGACTGGTTGCCTCGTGTGAAGTCCCATAGGTTGAAAATTTGTAGGAATTGCGGACTGATACGTAACGTACGTAACGTACGTTGACGCACTGTTACGGACAGACTTTATTTTACGTAACATTTCAATTTATATTTTTTTTACATCTTTCTTACTGTTAGAAACAACTAGTGCTGTCGACTACAACAGGCGAATCCATCACCTCAGGAAGTGTTAACGATATTAGACCGTTCTGTCTCCAGTGCGGTGAGCGCAGAAGACATAGGACGAAAAAGTCCACCGTCTAGTTACGCCACACGCCCAACCAAAGTAAGAGACCAACGCCTTATCCGCGAGATAACCAGGTTAATCAACCAGCGGGCCGACACTCGCGCCCTTACTACCAGTTGCAACCAGATTACTCCGGTCTCCAGACTGGTTACAGGTTCGAGGTCGCTTGCCCGATCCTCTCCCTTACGTAGCGGTGAAACGGTGTCTACCGAATCTATCGCGGACCACAGAATCCTTTGCCCTGCTCATCACCCGGGATCGAGTAGCCGATTGGTCGTGTCAATAGCATCTGCCGTAAGGTGAACAACTACCGCTCTTTAGGAGACAGTACTGCTTCAAGACTCTCCGGGCTGTCGGCCAGAATGCACAATCGATTGGCTGACATCGCACGGTGCGCAAAACGTCCAGGTTGACTTCTAGAGGAAACTGGCCCACAGGCCAGTCTTACCCTGGCTGGCACTTCTGCGTGGAGACCGCCGGATGGGTGTTGAACCATGAGTTTGATCGACCAACAGCTCCCTTCTCTGTTAGACATTTCGAAATGACCCTATTCGCCCCAATAAGACCCAATAAGACCCTATAGGGGATCTACAGTTAGAGACGACCACTACGTGCTGCGCCATCCGCACGGAAGAAGAAGATAGCAGAGATATCTGGACCGAGCGTAGCATTCCTTTGTCTTCAATCGATTGACCGAACGATTTATAAATATTTAACCGATTTAGCTGTAGCAAACTGAATAATAATATTAAAGTTACGGAAACCAGCTTAATCTTTTCTACTATGCGGACGGACCCAGCAAATTCGATAGAAAACCACGTTATATATTAAAAACTATTTTCATTTGAACTGGCTATGATTATTTAATGCTATATTCAATATGCCACAGACACATGAATTAATTGCAGTTTCTTCCGTTACAGTCGTGTTTTTCAAGCACCGGTTGATTCTGCCCATTTATGCTAAAAGTCATGTATTTTGCCATGCAAATGCGATTGCTGTGCTAATCACTAGTCGCTAGTAGATGTTTCATTTAACCAGACATGGGTATGTTTTGTTCCTTTCGTTGCCTTCAGTGTGTTACTGTTAAAATCACCAAATAGGCTTCATATCATCAAATTCAAATTCTGTCTACAGGTGAGTTTTATTTTATCAGCATCCCCAAAGTGGGTGGATCAGTATAAGTAAAATAGCAACTTTTGAAAAAAAATTGTTTTTTTTTTGTAAATTTGAACAACTCTGTGGCAATTAGGCAAAACTACATAAGTCAGAAATAACATTTTCTCAGGAGAGCATTTTGAAATTTACGACAACTTCAAATCTGTGAATCTATGTAATTTTTTTGTATAACATGACTAAAATTGGCACATGGAATAAAAGATGTGTGCTCTCCTAAACTATATGTGTTATTTTAAAATAATATCTATCAATAAAAAGATAATTAACTTATGCTACTATGACCACCTATCAATAGTTGAGAAAAAGTATTTAAGTTACACAAAAACGCTGTTAAATGGTCATAATTAACTCATTTTGGCCAAAAAAAGACTTATGTAGTTTTTCCTAATTACCACAGAACTTAACTGTTGAATAAAAGTTTGACAAGTGTCAAGCGCGCTGCGCCATCTAACGTTGAGAAAAATATTGCGAATAAACAATATTCGCGATATTTTATGAACCGCTAGATGCCCAGCGCGCTCACCTTTTATTATAGTTCTTTTCGGGGAAAGAAATGAAATCTTTTTTTTTTCGAATATTTTTTTTTTGTTGTTTTATTACATCTTTTTATCAAAATTGCTTGATTGCTCATACTGATTCATCCACTTCAATGTTACCAATTAATTAAAACTCACCCTGTATATATAATTCATACTCGATTTGGTTTACCATAACCCCTCGCTATCATGAATTAGCAGTTAACGTTATTATTTGGGAGGCATGTAACCTAGTTTGTGAACTTCGCCGTTTTGACTAACAATGGGTTACATCTCCCCAACTCCTAATCAACTTGATAAGACTTCATTTAAATTTAATATAATGATAATTATGCCAATAAAATTAATAATATCGTCTTTTGCAAAGTTTAAGCATATAAGACACTTAATACGGGTAGAAGTTTAAGTAGTAAAATTGCATGGAGAGGTAGAGTACACGCTTTTAAATACGACATTGTGTTACAGCAGCCAATCGAGCGGCAGTGATAACGTTTTAACTTGGATGTCGCTTGAGTATATGGAAAGTCCTTTACAAATTTGAATACATAGAGTTCGAAAACATAGAGTTCGAATAAATTAAAACTAGAAAGATAATAATAATGTAATGTACAATACATAAAAGATAATGACGCGTAATATTGACGCATGATTACCATTAATTTACTTTTAACATTTATTTACTTTTATTATAATTATATTTAATTGGAACTATATATGCTATATTTATGTCCTGAATATTAATAATTATTTAAATAAACCCAAGGGTTGTGTCAAACCAAGACTTAGCCGGCAAGCGGTCAAGCAACAACCCCCCCATGCCAACCCCTTAAGCCCAAAACCATACAAACACCAACCCCGCCCTCTCCCATCCGTCAATCCCTCTTAACCCCCCAACCCCTCAACCCCTAATCCCCCTCGCTAACTCACCGCCCCTAGCCAATCCCTCCCCCCTCCCCTTCTTCGGATAGTAATTGTGTCAAGCGATTATGCTCGCAAACGTAGTATATTTGTAGTATTTTATAATATTTTCTTGGTATTAAAACGGCTATACCAATATGATGCAGCATTTTCTTAATTACGAAATGTATTTGTGTCGCTTGTATAAGAGATATTCCCGCAAAAAGAAATCCTAATCTGGTTTCGACCCCACCACATCTGTGTACCGGATTTCAAGTCTCTAAATCCAATATCTCGAGATGGAAGTACATATGGCTAACGGGAGAAAAGTGGTTGAAGTCGGTCCAGCGATCGTTCCATAGTTGGAATGATCCACCACTTTTCATGTGTTGCAATGATCAAATGATGCCTGCATTTCAGCTCAATCGGATGAAGCGTTTCGGCGCTATCGAGGAGGAATACCCAGATACACACACAGACAGACTGAAAACTGAAAATGGTCTTATTCGGTCATAACCAATATTTCTGATAAATATCGACTCGCTCAGGAATAACAGATCATTCTCAGGTTGGCGTGATCAAGGATGTAGGTTAGATGCCCAAAAACATAAGTGGAAGTCCCCTAACGCCCAACGGCACTTAGCGGCGGACATTATTAATATCTCGACAAGTCGCAGCGCGATCGATACAAAGACGGGTGAAAAAGGTGCGGGTAAGCGTACGCTTTTCCTTTTCCTACGTCTTTGTAGGTATAGATCGCGTCGCGACTTGTCGAGATACTATAAGTGTCCGACGCTATGTGCCGTCCGGCGTTAGGGGACTTTCTCTAAGCCAGCATTAATATATTCATATAAGGGGTCCTTTCTATTTGGTGTCTTCCATTTAAGTTTATGGACAATAGAACTCCTATATACATACATGATACAAAGCTATGTATATAAAAACATAGAAATATAATACAAAGCTAGACACAGAATGTAAAAAATGCATTTTTGTCAATAAAGTTTGCCAATAAAACAAAAACGAGTTAAGCATTTCGAATCTGGAAGGGTCTAAATCGTCTTTAATCGTGATTAATTTTCTTTGGAAAGGGGATCTGCTCGATCGAATAATCTTTTCAATCGTACTCAATACGATTATGTCCCCGCGGTGTATACTTTGCTACCAACGGTACATATTGATAGCTCCTTTTAAATTATAAAGAAGAGGTCGTATAAGCGCTCTTTTATTACCGTTTTTCAATTAATCCTATCGAATTTCTTTTTCACATTTGTATAAATTTAAATAGTAAATGTTCCCATCTCGCAAACAGTGTCGCAATGTGTTGTGATTACCAAACACAGATTGCTTCATATACGCGGCTTATTTATAATTTGCATTACAGGAAACAGCGCAAAGTGCACTGACAACCCACTTCAGGCATTACGAAATTCGCCGCGATCAAAACACGGCACGAAAGGTTGGCTAGAGGCAAGCTAGACCGGAGTGCGATCTTTGATGAGCGTGCGCGTCAGAATCAGTAATGTGAGCAGTTAAAGGATGATTCATGCTACACCGGGCCGGGGCCGGGCCGGGCCCCGGCCGGGACACGGTCAGATATCTATAGTATACTTTTGTATGAAGCAATTCATGCTTGGCCGTGCTCCGGCCGTGACCGGCCGTGCCACGACCGGAGCACGGCGTCGAAATGGCGGTGGATATTGTTTTCCCGGCTCCGGTCTGCTAATGTTTCAATGGGAGAGATAGGCTTCAGAAATCTTGAATTTTGTTTGGTTAAATCACGTTTTATTTTTCCAAGAAATATACTAAAGCATTCTTTAGACATCCTAAAATAACCGTAAAATTTGCTCTCATCATCTATTAATTCCTTGTAGAGCGTGGCGAATTCTCCCTCCGATTGTCGTTTTCTCCAGGCTGGATGTACACTCCATCTTCTTTTATTAGATTCAGTTCGTGTTTCCAATACTTCGTCTTCAATGGCAATTGCAATAGCTGCCAACTCAAGTTGTGAAAATTGTATTAATAACACACTTATCAATCAAGCGAAAATAGAAATTAAAAAATATTATTATCGCCAAAAGAGATGGACACAACACTGGTTATCGCAGACACGGCCGTGGGATAAATAAACTCGGAAACAGCCCGGTCACGCCCGGTGTAGCATGAATGACTGGCCCGGCCGGAGCACGTTGGAAACGACTCGGCCGGGGCCCGGCCCGGCCCCGGCCCGGTGTAGCATGAATCATCCTTAAGGGTTGTCAATTGCTAAGAGCGAACTTCTAACCCGCGGAATTCTAACGACTATTGCCACCATTTCTCACGTGGGATGAACGTTAAAACTTTGGACAAGCACAATCCACAGTCAAACTATCCGGATCCGAACCTTCGATCCCGACTGTCTGCGACTGCATTTAAAACCGCAGTTAATGGTGACGCGACGGCGCAATATAGCAAGTGTGAGACGGAGAGCGGCATAGAAAAACGCGCGCTACCCATCTTAAACGTGACAGTGGACTCGATTGCGTTTCTTCGTCAACTAAAATCGGAAATTAGTGCGTGTGGACGAGACAGGGCAATACGCTAGAGCAGAATGTGTAATGAACGGTTGAAACTTTTTCGCATTAAAACTACCCACAAAAGATCTAACACCGCACGAAAAGTGTTCCAATTTATTCGGACGAGTATAGTTTTTATCGACTATTGATCGTTTCACATTCCGCTCTAACGTATTGCTCTCGTTCGCTTGAACTAATTTCCGTTTTAGTTCACAAAGAAACGCAATCGGGCCCAGTGTTTTATATCAAAAGTCAATATTAAATCATCGTGGGTTAGACGTAGCAGCATGAAGTCACGAAACGACTTGACGTGTTTTAGAAGCTATCGAGATGGGAGCGAGCCGGAAGAACGAGAAAGAGGGATAGGGGGGCATTAGGCAGTACTTAATTATACGAATCTGAGCCTACCTTAGTGCGGACGTCTCGTGCGATCCAGTAAGGTTAGGTTTAATTAATCTGTAACTGTTATTATGATTTTTGTAAAATAAAGAATTTGAATTTGAATCCCAGCTGTTTTTATAATAAAACTATTATTAAACTAATCCAATCGCCTTTTTAAATTCTGTAGACGCTATCACCCCCTAAGTACGCTATCGACCCCCTAGGCACCTAACCGTCAGTGGTATTCGACATGAGAGCAGGGAGAGGGCTGCTCACAAACGCAGCGAGTGGCGCTTCACGGTGACCACAAAAATTAGAGTTTGAGGAAGCCCGGCTTGAAAACCTCGACTCGAACCGCCAACAGCGCAAAACTCGTACAAAAAAACTTACACATACATTTACAACAACTGCGGTGAACTCTACTGTAGTCGTTGCAATCGGACCTTTAAAACAAACTGGGATTCACGAGTCACTTCCGCTCGCATCCAAGTCCTGTCAACCAAGAGGTCGCCGTCGTCGGATCACGATGAGGAGGACATCATCATCATCACGCTATCGACAAAATATAAATCTTGTAGGATTTGAAATTGATAACGTTTTCCACAGGTCGAAATATCGACATGATGTACAACGAGGAGCTCTCAAACATTTTCGGTTGTCGCTTGCAATAACAACATCGGATCGAATAGACCTCTTGCCAGAATGTGTGGCGTTTTTGATAAATCGTGTAAAGGATTAAATGTATTTTATGATTCCATAAATATAATAAAAGATTCGATCATACCTAGCCTATCTCCTACTTTTTAAGATTTCACTAACTGCCATCCTAATGTACTGTATTATATGATTATTATAACATACTATTGCATTATATCATATTATTTATTATAAATATTATTATCCAATTACTCATACTTCTATTTTGCTCTATCCAAATAACCTTATTACCAACTTATTTAATTATTTCTTTTCTTACCCTTATATTATTATTAGCTTTATTATATTTTTTTCTACTATCAACGTGTTCATGTTATTTCTATGTTAATGTGTAATACAAGCATTGCAAACTATTCATAGGATAGTAAATTTGTTTCGTTTAAATATGTTATTAAGATACTAGTATAATATATTTACTATCTGTAAGTTTGCTATAAAATAAAACAAAATTAAAATAAAAATATCTGAAAAATGCCTGTCACAAATACCGTGACGATCCGTGTAAAATCATTTTGAAACTTAATAATTTTACATGACGATGATTTAGATATCAGTCTTGAGCGTCGATCAAGTCGATAATTCTTCTGCTTTTTTAGTTTGGATTTGAAACTCGCCCCCTCACCTTGTAAACCGTCCAGGATGGAGCGACATCATTTTATTTGAAAAATTTAGAATTGATATAATTGAGCATCCAGCTCCACGCCGCTATCCCGTATAGATATAACAGCAATTGCAGCATAACAAATTGCCTCTTTCTGCTGACGTTATCCCATTACAGAGGCCATAATAACCCATAACGTTGAAAACAGAACACTTTCAATGAATATTTATGACATGGGGGGTCATTTCAGCAATAGCCATTTCTGCAAAGAATTGTGTTGCTAAGTCAAATAAATATTAAAGAGAAGCGGCAACGAAGTAATATTGTAGTCATTATTTTTGTTGAATCAAGGGGAAGAAATAGATAGCCCTTTGCGAAGGATGATAATAATATATAATGAAATGATAACAGAGAATAGTTTATGTGTCACTACTTTTTGATGAAAACTGATTTTTCCGCGGGAACTTTGTGACACCCGATATTTCGGCGATGTTGCAACCTTGGTTGTCTAGGGCAGACTGGACAGTCTACCTTGGACAACGGCTGTTGTAACATCGTCGAAACGTCGGGCGTTACAAACTTCACGCGGTAAACTCGTTTTTATCTTATTTATAATGTGAAACAACCGCGATTGTCTTCGATTTCAATGAAGTATTGTTCAAATGACATAGGGAGCTCATGGGCCCTTGCTGAGTTGGCCACGAAGACCCATTCTGTTCAGGGTTGGTCACACTCACAGGTCAACACCCATCCGGCGGCCTCCACGCATGAAGTGCGAGCCCGGGCAGGACTCTGGCCTTAGGGCTAGTTTCCCCCCACCTTCTGGTGTTCCTGGACGGTCTGCGCACCGTGCGGCGTAAGCCAATCGACTGTGCACTCTGACTAACAGTCGGGGGAGTCTGGAAGCAGTACTGTTTTCTATAGAGCGAGGGTGGCTGCGGACCTTACGGCGACTGCTCTTGAAACGACCATCGGATACCCAATCCTGGGTGAACAGCCGGGCAAAGGATACCGTGGTCCGCGATAGTTCGGTATACACCGTTTCACCGCTTCGTAAGGGAGAGGACCGCGCAAGCGACCTCGAACTCGTAACCAATCGAGAGACTGGAGTAATCTGGTCGCAATTGAAAGTAAGAGCGTGAGTGTAAGCCCGCTGGGTAACACCCCAGGCTATCTCGTGGTTAAGACATTGGTCTCATACTGGCATGTGGAAGACCTTGACGGTGAACTGTTTTTGTAAAAGTCTTCTGCGCTCACTTCAGGGAGATAGAACGACTAATCGTTAAAACTTCCTGAGGTGACGGGTTCGCCCGTTGTAATTGACAAATGACATATTTTTACAATTCTATACAAATTAGTATTTCTTACGAAATTCCCCATTCTTTTGGCCTACATAAATTTACCTTACTTAATGTTACTATTATATTTTCATTTTAAACGTTATTATAATAATATTAAAAATAAGTTAATAGTAAAAACACATTTTTAAAAACAAGCTTTTAATAAAATGCTCTGTCCCGAGCCAACCCTGGGTGCAGCAGCCATGTCATAATGGAACTTAGAACGGGCTACCATAATTGAATGCGTATACATACAAAATTTCGTTCTGAGTCTCCTCGTCGAAAGCCAACCCTGGGTGAAGCAGCTCTGTCCCGGTGAAACTTAGAACGGGCTATCATAATCGAATGTGTATACAAAATTTCGTTTCTGTGCTCTTGACCGTTGTGGAGTCCCCTCGGGAGCCAATTCTGGGTGCATCAGCCATATCATGGTGAAATTTAGGACGGGCTATCATAATTGAATGCGTATACAAAATTGTGTGTCTGTGCTATTGACCGCGAAAGAATAGCCTCGTCGGTAACCGATCCAGGTTGTAGAATCAGGTCATGCTCAACTTTAAAAAATATTGTCATCGGAACTCAACCAACGGGTAAAATGTCAACTTCATAGTTTAGGAGGAAATTGTACTAATTCATCTGTCAAAATTTGACCTAAACAAACATACATACATTGCAAGGTAAATATATGCATCGTTAATGCAACATGCAGAGCAGAAATTATCTCATTGTTAATTTAATACATTTCATGGATAATGCAAGATACAGAGCAATCAAAATACACTAGGGGGTTCGCATATGCAATAAGATTGATGGAGAACATTATAAGATTAGAGAGAGTGTACGTTAGTAAACATATTATATTAATTACCTCTATAAGGTTAGGTTGAACCCGAATAGTTTCAATATACCGATCTTGCGATATATATTCATAGATTCAGGGATATAATTCATTGACCCGCTATATAGACATAGTTCATTGACCTAGTGATCTAGTGACCTTAACCTTGACTTCATGACTGACCTAGTGACCTTGATCCATTTTCCTTGTTTATAGATGGTAACCTTTTGGAGCACCTACTAAAATACTAATGCTAACCTACTGGGACACATACGACAAATATCTGTTTAATCGTATAAATACTTTTTAAAAAATCTTCGATAATTATCGATTTTTTTCATCGATATGAAAAGATGACAGCTCTAAGCTTCGTATCAAAAATTGTCGCAGTTACCCCTGTAGGCTAGCATTTCTAGTTTTAGTAGGTACTCCAAGTGATTAACATTTGCACCGGGGTGTCTTGGAGCTATCAAAGCGAGACACCAAATTAGACACCAGAATCGCCACACTGCGGCCACACTATTAAAATAGACGTAGAACGGTTTGCTCATCTCCTCCAAATAAATCTGCAACTTCTTCCCAATATTTTTTTTTTCAAATCCTATTAAAATAATCCGTTGAGACACTCTCCCAAATAGGTGATCTGCTTTGAATTTCGATAATAAACTTTTCTGTATCGAAATTATCCATCGTAGCGTATGTTCCAACTAAACAAACGTCTTGACAACAACAGTATACGTGTGCGAAAGAGGAAAGGGTTGGTCATTCGCAGCGCGACTGGAGGCCGAGTGAGTAACACGCTATTCAGCGCTATACTAATGGTGGCGCGTGACCAGCGTGGTGGCGCTGCCAGTAATAATCTGTGTACGCGTTCGTGCTAGTCGCGCCGCCGACCAATCGGACACTGGGTGAGATACACTCCATAGAGCTGCATACATCTTGTTGGTGGCGGCGACTGGTTGCGCCACCGTGGTGTCCCGGTGGAAGAGGGCCCTTAGGGCTGATTTCAAGAAATTAATAAAAAACAGGTTTTATAAAGAAATTCCGGATACTTTAGGGTACCCCTCGTATATCATGAAATATGGAGAGGCCCGTTTTAACACGCTTTTATTAGGTCGACCTGTATGTAACTAACTATGTAATGGAATCTAAGGTAACTAATTTAACCATCTTCCAAGGATCGTAGCGTCATGAAAATTGGCAGCTGTATGTAGTTCTGATGACAATACAATAAAATGGTACTGTCGAACTGATCTGATGATGGAGTCGGAAGATGATGGAACATCGTATCATAGCTGTGTTTGGACTTGTTAGAAAAGTCTCAAAATGAACTTTGACCACGATTAGGTTTCAAGGTCTGATGATGAAGACGGAAGATAGGCACTGGCATTCCATGATGGAATATCGTATCATAGCCGTGTGTATGTAAATATCGTATCATAGCCCAAAAGCGTGTTTTTAGTGTTTTTTTACTATTAATTTATTCATGTACTTTCAAATCAATGATAAACTTGCACTAGCTTTTTCGTTTACACCGTGACATTTGTCTCCATAAGCTTTAGCCACTTCAAACATTGCAAACAATTTACAACACGATCTCTCAAGTCTCGCCAAATTGCGAGATGACGGGATAAGGCTGCTCGCCTTCAGCTTGGGAAAGTTTAAGCGAAATATTTGCGAGGATCTCTACCCCCTCCCCAATCTCCCGTCTCCCAGAGAAGCCATATTGGGCCTCTCAGCTTGGCGGCTTCGCGGCTTGCTGGCTTGATGGCCCCTGCGCTGCGTAAACCAAACCCCTCGCTCAATTATAAGTTGCGGCGAAGACAATATCCGCTCCTATCTCACATGTGTGTCGCGTATCACACGAGTGACGTTTCGCAATCTCAGGCTTGAGGAAAAACGTAGGTAGTAGGTACACTGAGGCGAGGAAATTTTAATGGCTTTTTAATGGAGACTTGAAATCCATTTCAAAATAAATAATCAAATACTGAAGCAGTATTTATTTGATAAGATATAAATGGAAGTCCCTTATAGGTACGTTTAGATTACTTTTACTTAACAGGCCTACCAACCGACGAGGATGTAAAGTATTTTGAACGCGCCAAAAAATATTTCGAGATGAAGACGAATATATAGCAGACGGGGGGTTGTTAGCATAGGGGGCTTGTCTATTTGCCGGGAAAGTGTTGAAGTGATACAACCGATTTTTTACAAATATTTATAAATTTTTAGCGACGACACAGCCTTCACGAACGCACGCTTACAAAAATCTAATTAGTGACAGACCGATAGGCAGATGGCACATCGACGCTTTATTACGCTGCAGGCCGTTTAAACAAACAAAAGAACAAACAATACCAGCAGCTGGTATCCATTGCAATGAAACGTTGATGAAGTTGTCGTATTCAATACCCAAAGGCCGCCATTTCACTAAAACATCATAGAAGAAGTAAATATATTAAATAGAATAAAAAACACTGTATAATCCTGTACCAACCTCCTAATTCCAAATCCCGCAGTGCTGACAAATTATTACGTGTGTATCGCGTCGTCATAAAGGACACACACACTCGTAAGCGAGCCGTGAACACCGCGCGGACGCTTTTTTCTTTCGAGTTGAGTCCTACCCGCCGTCGCATCGTTGTCGCAAAATCGTCAAAAAACTCTCGTGTAAATTGGTGCGTGCTGCAAATTGGTGTGTGCTGTTTGGAGAATTGCGCGTGCGGTCCAGCATCTTCGCGGTCCAAGTTTGTGAAATCGAGTGGAAGCCAAGCAGCTCGTCATTCCGTCAGGTGCACTGATCGACCGTCGAAAGGTTGGTGATTTTTTGGCATTTGTTCCATCGTTATGAAACGTCCATTTATCCCATTGTCATATTGAATTTCGCATCGTAACAATAGGATTCATATTTATTTACCTAGCACCTATATAAAGTGTAAGTTCGTCACACTATCGTTATATTGGGCTATTCGATAGGTAAATAAATTAAATCGTAGTACGAGTCAATTTTTGTTATACAATTCGTTTTTTTCGTTTCAACAGCGCGCGCGTAAAATAAAATAGAAGGAATTGATAAATAATAATTTTAGTGGTCATCATGTTTGATTTGACGTTTCGTTATCTCGGTTAGTCATTTATCGATTTCTTTAGCCTTCATTAGGGAGCGATTAATAATCGTATCGTAAATTTATCGTACATTCCATATAGTGTGCAATAAATAAACAAACATAAATAGTTGTTTATTATCATAAATTACGCGATATTATCATATATATATCAATCAATTTCCTTGTAATTAATTGATAAAAAATCTTGGTTTCATACATTTAGTTTCAAAAAAAATAAAACATTTTCGTGGTTAATTTGATATCGTTTTCATATCGTTTAGTAGATCGATTGCAGATCGATTATACGATAATCAGGTGATAAGGATTGCGAATTTTTTGGAGAACTTAGAATATCGTGCGTACTTATTGTACCTATAACATTATCGTACCTTTCGTAGACTAGTGCATATAATCAAAATGCCGGTAATCGTCGATCTCAATTTCGCAGTGCAGTCTACTTTGAAGAAAATAATTAGAATTGAAGACACGGCTCTAAAGTGTGAAAATGAACCGGCAAACGAAAAATTAAAAAACCTATTAAAAGTCATGTCGGATGGAATGGATGATTTGCTGGATAAATTTCTCTGAAAATATAGGGAAGATTGCCGCATATAATGCAAAACAATCCCCACGTATCGAGAAGGATATGCAACGGGAAATTGAAGAATTTGAAGCACATTTTTATAATGCAAAATCTATCGTTACCTTTTTGTTTCCTAGCAAGGATAAAAATGAACCTCAACCCTCCACGAGCGTTAGTGCTAAAACCGAGGTTAAGCCTTCGATAGGTATATCACTTCCGAAGATTCAGTTATCAGAATTTGATGGAAACATGAAACAATGGTCGAATTTCGCGGATTTGTACACAGCTACCGTGCACTTGAATCCTCAATTATCGGATGTGCAAAAGCATATGCACCTACGCACATTGTTAAGGGGAGAAGCTCTTTCTATTATATCTAGTCTACCACTGTCGGATGCTAATTATAATATCGCATGGAATGCTGTTTGTAATCGCTATAGCGATTCGAACCAACTTACAAATGCTTATTTGGAAGCATTGATGGAATCTCCGAATTGTAAACGGGATTTCGCGTCATGTCGTACATTCGCCACCACTATTATGGAAAATCTTGGTGCTCTCCAAGCTCTTGGCCATGATACAAAAGGGTGGGCGGCACTGCTAATCTTCATGCTGAGAAAGAAGTTAAATCCAGATCTGAGGGAGAGATGGGAGAAATACATTATTTTGGTCGCCACTCCAGCAATCGACGATCTTGTTAACTTCTTAAATATCGAAGCAAGAGTATTGGAAGCGGCGCAGCCAGATTCAAACATCAATCCATATAGCAAAGGGCATGAAAAACCAATGGTCAGAAGCACTAAACCAATAAGAAGTGCTTCAGCACTAATGGTCAGCACGAACCCATCACAAAAGGCTTCTTGTCTGGAATGTGGTGCTCAGCATTTTATTTACCAGTGCCACATCTTTAGTAAAAAGAAACTATTTGAAAAACTTCGTTTAGTCAAGCGACATGTGAAAGACTGCCCTATCAAAAGTAGGTACTTGCAAACATTGTTCAAACCACCATCATTCCTTGTTACATTTTGGTGATAAGAATAATAGTGATGGAGCTCCTGCTAATCGATGAGTTAAACCAATTCACATGGTTGAACAATCTGGCACATCTTCGGATCCAGTAGGATCCAGAGATACAACAGTATCATCGTTACAAACTAGTACGAGTCTCTCACTCGGATCGATTCTACTAGCGACAGCACAAGCGTTTGTATCGGATCGGCAAGGACAATATCACAAAGTGAGAGTACTCATCGATAGTGCTAGTGAAGGAACCTTCATTACTAGCTCCATAGCCCAAAAACTAGGATTGCCAGTCGAGAATACTAATGTGCCAATATTTGGAATGGCACAGACGAATATTGGGGACTGAAAGGGGATGGTAACTTGTTGTTTCAAGCCAGCATGCAATGTTGAGGTACAAATTCAGGCACTTGTGGTAGATCGAATCGCAAGATGCCCATCGATTTCTGTGAACCATCAAGCATGGACTCATATCGGAGGCCTACAGCTGGCCGACCCAGAATACTGCCATTCGCAAATGGTAGATATTTTGTTAGGCGCAGAATGGTACAGTACGGTAATCATCGGAGCTCCAATCACAGGTCCAAGTGGCTCTCCGAGTGTAATTGAAAGCATTTGGGGTTACTGCCTAATTGGCAGAGCTCAACAGAAAGTACCACACGTGCAGGCCTTATGCACAGGTTTGGACAGTAAACTAGACCTGCTCGTTCGTTCGTTTTGGGAAGTGGAAGAACCGCCAACTACTTCACATTTCATGAGTCCTGAAGAGGAGGAATGTGAACGTCATTAGCAGTCTACAGTAAGGCGATCCCCAAGTGGAAGGTACATCGTCGAGTTACCTTTCAAGACCTCAGCACCAGCATTGGGTGATAGTCGTCAAGCTGCATTGTGTCGATTCCACTTACTGGAGCGTCGTTTGGAAAAAACTCCAGAACTGCGAATGCACTACAATGACTTTATGACAGATTATCTAAATCAAGGTCATATGGTTGCATCGTCAGCAAGAACCTCTATGGAAGAGGCAAGGTATTATATACCACACCATTGTATCTACAAAACAAATCCAGTCATCAGCAAATTTCGTGTTGTATTTGATGCATCGATGACAACTGTGAATGGCCCATCATTAAACCAAATTTTACATGTTGGACCTTCACTACAACAGTCAATATACAATCTCCTTATAACATTTAGGTTTCTTGGAGTAGTATTAGCAGCAGACATTCTCCAAATGTATAGGAATATCGTATCAAAGAATATTCTGGAGATGGGATCCTCCTGATCCTATTCAAGAATACTGTCTGACAACAGTAACATATTGGGTCGCATCCGCACCCTATTTAGCTATGCGCACCCTGAGACAATTAGTACAGGATGAAGGATCATCATATCCGGCGGCATCAGAAGTTATAATGTCCTCAACAGACATGGATGATATTATAACATCTACACCTACGGTAGAAGACGCAATATCGCTTCAAACAGAACTTATTGCGTTAATGGATCGCGCTGGATTTTCGTTACGGAAATGGTCAAGTAACAGAATCGAACTGTTGCAGTCATTACCACCAGAACATTGTGCTCTACCAGTCAAGGAATGGGCATTTGATGAAACGTCAGAATCTTTCACAAAAATATTGGGATTGATCTGGTTGCCAAAATCGGACATACTTACCTACAAGGTAAACATTGTTCCTGAGCCAATCACCAAAAGAGGGATTTTGTCAGAAGTTGCTCGTTTGTATGATCCACTGGGTTTCCTTTCGCCGGTTACCTTTTATGGAAAGTGGATTATTCAGCACCTATGGCAATTAGGAGTATCGTGGGATGAAGAGCTTCCCTCAGAAGTGGTGGCCAAATGGACTCAGTTCAGGAATGAATTGCCAGAACTGGCTAGGTTTCAACTGCATAGGAACTTAAAATTGGACTCAGCAATAAATGTGGAATTGCATAGTTTTGCTGATAGTTCTGAAAAAGGATATGCTGGATTCGTCTACCTGAGAACCGAGGAACCCGATAGGAAAGTAGTTGTCTCCCTAATCATGGCAAAATCTAAAGTCGCCCCACTGAAACGCGTATCTTTGCCAAAATTGGAATTGTGTGCAACGCTATTGGCAACTAAGCTAGTTTGTCATGTATTAAACTTAATGCAACCACACCGCACCATGTCAAGGGTGAATGTATGGACAGACTCAACAGTATCATTTGGATGGATTCAGTCTTCGCCACATAGATGGAAGACATACATTGCTAATAGAGTTAGTCAAATTCAATCGTCACTTTCGCCAGAACATTTTCGATATGTTCCATCTGCTCATAACCCAGCCGATTGTGCGTCTAGAGGATTACTACCAATGGAGCTGATTGAGCATCCATTGTGGAAATCGGGTCCTGAATGGCTCAAAGGAGCAGCGGAAAATTGGCCAATGAAGGGCTCAGTCTTATCAAAGGAAACTGAGGAAGCGGTTCACCTGGAAGACCGAGTAATAGCGTTAATGTCACAACCTCAACCAAGTGATGATCAAGAAGTAGACTACATCGAAAACGTGTTAAATAGAACTTCGCCGTTAACACGTTTCAAATATATCGTCGGTTATTGTCTTCGTTTCATCCACAATATACGCCAGAGTGAAAATCGTCGCCCTGGACAATTGTCAGCTAAAGAATTGGCGTTGGCCCTCGAAATTGGAGTTCGTTGGGTGCAGTCAACAGAATTTAGAACGCTCATTAGTGACTTACAAGCTCGAAAACAGCCAGCTCCTCAATTTCGTAAACTCAATCCATTTCTAGATGACCATCAACTAGTGAGAGTTGGTGGACGTTTACGAAATGCTTCGATCGCATATGCAAGGAAGCATCCACTTCTACTACCTAGAAGGCATACACTTACGTCGATGATCGTGGACTTTTATCATTTGTTCAACCTGCATCCAGGTCCACAGGATCTACACTGCGTCATCCAGACCCAGTTTTGGATAATGTCGGGTCGTGATGTAATTCGACGTAGAGTAAGCAAATGTGTGAAATGCTTTCGAACGAATCCGACGTCATTAAGTCCGTTCATGGGAAATCTGCCCGCAGATCGGTTGAAATCAACCAAAACTTTCGGAATCTCTGGACTAGATTACGGAGGTCCCTTTAATGTCACACTCGGACGATTGAGAAATGCTCGGAAATACAAGGCTTACATATGCCTATTTGTTTGTTTTTCGAGTCGTGCTATTCATTTGGAGCTAGTGTCAGAACTCTCTACAGATGCCTTTCTAGCGGCATTAAGAAGGTTCATAGCTCGAAGGGGAACCATCCAGAAGATATACAGCGACAATGGTACTGACTTCGTGGGAGCTGAATGGGCTGAAATCGTGTCGTCAGAGCGTCATAACCAGCAAATATTTGAAAGCTTGGCAGAACAAGAAATCGAATGGCATTTCAATCCAGCATCTGAACCCCATTTTGCAGGTCTTGCTGAAGCAGGCATAAAGTCGGTAAAGCAGCTACTATCAAGAGCAATTGGGGATCAAGTGCTAACATATGAGAAGCTCAATACCGTGTTGATCCAAATTGAGGCGACCTTGAACTCTCGACCTATAACTCCCATGAGCACTGATCCAAATGGCATGCAGGCCTTGACACCGGCTCACTTCTTACATCAATGTCCAGCAACTACCTTTTCAGAAGCAGAGCCAGATAATGGCAAAATCAACTATCGAGATCGATGGACACTACTTCAGCAAATCACTCGGTCGTTTTGGAAACGTTGGTCGAATGAGTATTTTTGCACTCTCCAAACACGTACCAAATGGACAAATCGGTGTCCTAACCTAGCTGATGATACTCTCGTTATTATTCGTGAAAATAACATTCCGCCACTGCAGGGGCATCTCGGACGTATCACGAGAACTTACCCAGGGAATGATGGAGTCGTCCGCGTCGCTGAAGTTCGTACAAGCAAAGGAGTGATAACCAGACCCGTTGTCTAACTTTGCCCTCTTCCTATAAATTAAATTGAATCATATCCAGGTGTAAATTGGTGCGTGCTGCAAATTGGTGTGTGCTGTTTGGAGAATTGCGCGTGCGGTCCAGCATCTTCGCGGTACAAGTTTGTGAAATCAAGCAGCTCGTCATTCCGTCAGGTGCACTGATCGACCGTCGAAAGGTTGGTGATTTGTTGGCATTTGTTCCATCGTTATGAAACGTCTATTTATCCCATAAATCCAATACAGTCCTAATATCTCTTTGTTTATCATACCAGCCGGATACTACTGGAAATAGTTTAGAAAAGCGTGTTCTATTCGAAAAATCGACAGTCAGCTAGAACACACCGTTACAAACACGACTGCCGTTACAGAAAGTTAACTATTGTATTTTTAATTACTTTTATTAGGATTCTTTTATGAAATATTTGTGTTTTATGTATTTATCCATATATATATATATATATATATATATATATATATATATATATATATATATATATATATATATATATATATATATATATATATATATATATATATATATATATATATATATATATATATATATATATATATATATATATATATATATATATATATATATATATATATATATATATATATATATATATATATATATATATATATATATATATATATATATATATATATATATATATATATATATATATATATATATATATATATATATATATATATATATATATATATAAATATTTGATTGTAAATGTGTAAATTATTATTTTTTCAAATTGAAATTATGTTTATTACTAAATAAATGAAATGATAAAATAATGAATGGGCACTTATCTGGTCTGTGGTGACCAGGAGTGACTCCACGCTTTTTCTTCTCTTCTTTCAGTGTGTGCTAGGTGTTTCCTGCTGTGGTATTGGAACGTGATCAAAATGGCTTCCTACTGTCTCCTACAGCGGCAAGACAACAATGCGAGACGAGAATGAATGCTGGAAAATAATAGGCGATTAGTGTTTCTTAAATATTAATGATTGTTATAAAATGTATATCAATATTTTGGCTCAGCCGTCGTCAAGATATGTGACATTTCTCAGAGAAATATATATATATATATATATATATATATATATATATATATATATATATATATATATATATATATATATATATATATATATATATATATATATATATATATATATATATATATATATATATATATATATATATATATATATATATATATATTTTATATACATATATATATATATATATATATATATATATATATATATATATATATATATATATATATATATATATATATATATATATATATATATATATATATATATATATATATATATATATATATATATACATATATATATATATATATATATATATATATATATATATATATATATATATATATATATATATATATATATATATATATATATATATAAATATTTGATTGTAAATGTGTAAATTATTATTTTTTCAAATTGAAATTATGTTTATTACTAAATAAATGAAATGATAAAATAATGAATGGGCACTTATCTGGTCTGTGGTGACCAGGAGTGACTCCACGCCTTTTTCTTTTCAAATTAGTAAAAGCTACTTAAAAAGTAGCGAAGGAAATCCCAGGTTGTATTGGGAAATGCTTATGTTTGAATGAAATATACTTACGGATGTGCACGACTTTCGACATGTGCAATGTAAGTTTAAAGGTCCTTTTGCAGTCGACTAACGATCACTATTCATCCATATATCTCATAAATAGGGCTTATCCTTATGCAACACAAAATGCCTTCAAATGAGACGAATTAAGCGAAAAAAATAAAAATTAAACTATTGATCATTTCGGCAAGGCCGTTTTATAAATGAAAGTGACATTACGAAATAATTCAAATTTCGAATGCTACTAACATTTAAAATATGATACAATTGGCTGAGTTTGTTATCAACGAGCCATTAAATCGAATTAAAAATAAATAAAAAAACTCCATATGCTCAATGAAATGAAAGAAGAAACTTAAATCTTAATTTCTGGCAGAGAAGTTTATAAAAAAGGTTGTATAATGTTATCAAAATATGGTAAACCTATATAAAATTGTATAATATGAAAAAATTGTAAAGAAACATTGTAGAAAACAGTATAATATTGTTATATTTCATAAGGTTTGTAAAGAAATCCGTTTATAGGATCATGTTTTTATTTAAAATAAAATTAGTAAAAGCTACTTAAAAAGTAGCGAAGGAAATCCCAGGTTGTATTGGGAAATGCTTATGTTTGAATGAGATATACTTACGGATGTGCACGACTTTCGACATGTGCAATGTAAGTTTAAAGGTCCTTTTGCAGTCGACTAACGATCACTATTAATCCATATATCTCATAAATAGGGCTTATCCTTATGCAACACAAAATGCCTTCAAATGAGACGAATTAAGCGAAAAAAATAAAAATTAAACTATTGATCATTTCGGCAAGGCCGTTTTATAAATGAAAGTGACATTACGAAATAATTCAAATTTCGAATGCTACTAACATTTAAAATATGATACAATTGGCTGAGTTTGTTATCAACGAGCCATTAAATCGAATTAAAAATAAATAAAAAAACTCCATATGCTCAATGAAATGAAAGAAGAAACTTAAATCTTTATTTCTGGCATATATATATATATATATATATATATATATATATATATATATATATATATATATATATATATATATATATATATATATATATATATATATATATATATATATATATATATATATATATATATATATATATATATATAGGTATATATATATATATATATATATATATATATATATATATATATATATATATATATATATATATATATATATATATATATATATATATATATATATATATATATATATATATATATATATATATATATATATATATATATATATATATATATATATATATATATAAATATATATACATATATATATATATATATATATATTTATATATATATATATATATATATATATATATATATATATATATATATATATATATATATATATATATATATATATATATATATATATATATATATATATATATATATATATATATATATATATATATATATATATAAAATAAAATTAGTAAAAGCTACTTAAAAAGTAACGAAGGAAATCCCAGCTTGTATTGGGAAATGCTTATGTTTGAATGAGATATACTAACGGATGTGCACGACTTTCGACGGTGCAATGTAAGTTTAAAGGTCCTTTTGCAGTCGAATAACGATCACTATTCATCCATATATCTCATAAATAGGGCTTATCCTTATGCAACACAAAATGCCTTCAATTGAGACGAATTAAACGAAAAAATAAAAAATTAAACTATTGATCACTTCGGCAAAGCCGTTTTCTAAATGAAAGTGAGATTACGAAATAATTCAAATTTCGAATGCTACCAACATTTAAAATATGATACAATTGGCTGAGTTTGTTATCAACGAGCCATTAAATCGAAATAAAAATAAAAAAAACCTCCATATGCTCAATGAAATGAAAGAAGAAACTGCAATCTTAATTTCTGTGAAAAATGTTTTTCCCACGTTTTATTTTATCAAAAGTTGCTTATTTGCTCATACTCATACTGATTGTTCATACCCTTCAAGGATGCCGGTAACTAAATACACGGTGTATATGCCTTAGCCAGTGCTTCTTATATGGGTCCTTCAGCAACGGGAAACCATTTCCAGATTGAAACTCAATTGAAAACCGTTTCAAATCGTTGGCCGAAACGCTGTGGCAGCCGAACTACCGAAACTATTTTATTACTCGAATATCCTTTACGGCTCGAGGAAACCGTCGAAATGGAAAGCCCGTCAAAGTAATTCGTGCATTTTCCGTCTGCCGCAGAAAGGCTGGAAAGCCGTCGTCGGCTGAACCCTCACCGCAGGCAGCCTCGTTGCATTTCCGCCCGATCTTATTTAGGCCCGCGCCCACTGCGCAGTGAGCCGTCAACTCGCCAGCTTGGCCGACTCGAGCTTTATTCCGCGCACTCGTATATTCGCCAAATACCTCTTTTAGATGTGGCCCGATAAGCTATCGCCGAAATGCACTACGTATCAAGCGGAATAAAATCCACCAGGCGCCATTTGGTGTCATTTATTTTCCTTATATGACCAACTATTCATGTAAATTTCAAAAGTCTTTAAATTGGTTTCTTTTTCTTCTTCATCAGCGCGCATTCGCCCACCGTTGGGCATACTCCTCTCCAATCACTCTCCATCCGGATCGGTTGTCTGTTTCCCTCATCCAGAAGGTTGTACTGTTCATCATGATTGGAGGTATTTAGCTCGATACCCTCCACGTCGGCCACACGTCTTGGCGAGCTCCACATTTTCAGGAAAATATTTCTATTTCCTAGGCTTGTGTCAACCTGGTCTGGTTACTTAACCGCCGAATTGCACTATATTCACTAAATTTATTATTTAATTATTATTTATTGTTGAGAAAATTTCAAAATATATGTTGACGCTTAGAATTTATATTTCGAAATTGGTTTAGTTAGAGTTTACTTTGAGATTATTAAATGATTGTCATTTTATACCTTTATAGATATTGTTTAGATCCTCTCAGAAAATCCCTTTTCGGGCATTTTTATTGATTTTTTACTGCTAAATAGAATATAAGAATATTTATCTTGTACTTCGTGTCGTGAGCTACCTATCCATATACAATTTACAACAGAATGATGTCTAAGAATGTAATAGCACATTTACGGGAAATGCCTTTTACCAGTCATTGCGCTTTAACAATGTTATCCCAGATTGCATGTTACCAAAACATAAAACCCGAAACCCTGAAGCAGCTAATTAACTATACGGTTTGGGCGACTCTAAGTCAATTTTCACGACAAAGAAAAGAGAAACGTTATCGTTTATTGACCATACGTATTGGTTAGTATCTGCATTGCAAGTGCAGTTAAACCAATTCGCTGAGTGCGATCTTGCATGAACGCAATAACTATTTTTATACATAAATTAATATATTAGATTCTTCCTTCCACAGTTTCCCGTACCTTCTGCTATTTTCGTAACTTTCTGAATAGTTAATGGATCGGTTGTTTGTTTGTTTATACTCTTTATTGTGAAAATGTCACAATGGGCGGGTTTATTGTCATATGACAATTTCTTACAACCAACCCTACTATGATGTGTTATATGTATGTGTGCGTGTAACATGTGTGTAAGTGTGTATCGTGTTATTGCATTCGATCGACAGAATTGAAAAATGCAATTCCGTTAATTTGATCCCAACGAAAAATGATGACCCAGCCGGGAATCGAACCCGGGACCTTACAATGTAAAATCAGACAACCTAACGACTATGCCACCGGGTGTTGATGTCCGTCGTCTGATGTCCTATCGCCTTCTCATTGAGTTCACCCCGCTTCGGTAATTCGCATTTTCGCTCGTCAATGTTTAAATATAACCACCGGGGAGGGAGTGGTTTCAGCGCGATTACTGCAGTGGTGCTGTGTCTTTTATCTCATTTTGCTATTTGCAGTTCAGTATTCTCCCATGACAGGATGCGTCTTTGATCCAATGCTGATATGCTGATTCAATGCTGATTCTTTTGGTATTACATGTTTTTCTAGTTTTCTGTTTATTGTATAGTTTTAATTTTATTTTTTTGAAGCCAACGCAAAAATTTGTCATATAAACTTTTCATAGGTTACTTGATAAATATTGCTGGAAAGCAATGAGATCACCTTTTTCATTGAAAATAAAGAGTTTTAATATTGATATTTTTATTATTATTACTATTATTTTTGCGAGTGGCCCGATATGAGGATGGCCAGCTCTTGTAACATTCTGAATTGATTTAACAGAAAATTGCGAATTTTCGTAATTTATGTGCGTTGCTCAATAGTTGATTCATTAAAAAGCTAAGGCCTCAGATTTAATAATAATAATAATAATAAACTCTTTATTTGCACTTAATTAGTATACAAAAAGGCGAGTTTATTGCCACATGGCAATGTCTTACAACTAACCTAAACACAGTGGTACATGCGCGCATTGTGAAAATAAAGGTTTACATAACATACAGACAAGTGGAAGAATTTAAAACTAATAATAATAATGCCCGAGGAGAGGACGTTGGGAGAGGAAGAGGAGAGAAAGGAAAGAACTGGTTACTTCTTAGAAAAATAGTAATCCTTAAGGTGAGTCTTAAACGATGGTAAAGAAGGCGAGTTTCGTATTTCGAGCTTTACATGGTCTTCAAGAATAACTCCAATTTATAAAAACGAACAGTCCAATTTATAAAACTCTTTTAGTATTCTATTTTTCGAATTAATACGAATAGCTAATATACTTGCTCGTGACCGTAAGGATGCAGATATGGTTTCTTAGTCGTCCGTGTGTATGGGAGTTCCCATATCTATTTTAGGTACGAAACCCTAATTCAGCTCATTTCATCAATGCATAATACAGATTGGCAAAAAAAGAAGTTAAAAAACAACGCCTTATCCATTGTATCTCAAGAAATGATAAACATATTTTTGAATAATCTATAATATTGATTTTTTTAAATTCTTGGAACGTTAGTGACCGCATACCAGAAAATATGATTTTTCAATCGTCCGTCTGTGTGGCAACACCCTGATATAGTTATTAGACGCTCGCCAAAATCTAATAAGCTTTTATCATTCATGAATAAAACAGACTGGTGAAAGAATATTCGAAATCTGATAATGCGTTCTTGAGTTATGGCCTCTTAAGCCATTGTAACTCAAGTTAGTCCGATTTCGAACGTTGTTTCATATTGCAAAGGAATTATTAAATCGGTCAAGGCGTTCTTGAGTTACGGCAACTTCTATCATTGGAACTGGAGAACGCATAGTTTGATTTTAAAAACGGTTAAAAATAGTTCGATTTTAGACCGAACAGGTAAAAATGTGATATTTTAATCGTCAAACTGTAATGCAGCTCCCTATCTTGGTTTATGGACGGCCCTCAATAGCTAATCTGCTCTTCCCATTGATGGATAAAACAGTTTGGTGAAAGAATTTTGATATAGCACAACGCGTTCGTAACATATCGATGACACAGGCAGATAGACAGACCTGCAGACAGACAGACAGATTTTAATTCCGTTTGTCTTGTTCTAAGTGTTTCGAAACGTGGAGAAATTAGATTTTGAGTGAAATCTGGTTCTGATTTTTAAAAGTAATTAAATGAAAGACGCTTCGCGCTAGCCTTGTGTTGCGGGGTCAGGCTGGCGCTACATCAATACATATATACGTCACAAATATTTTGATTTTTTTAAAAGTAAGTGAATGCATGACGCTTCGCGCTAGCATTGAGTTGCGGGGTTAGGCTGGCCCTACGTCAACACAAATACGAGTATACGTAATGCCTGTTTCACACGTTGGCGAGTGCTTTGGCCACTGCCTATGTCGCTCTCGCTCTTTCCCATACATTTTCACACGTCACATTGCCGTCTCATTTCCACCTCAGTAAGATTGGCCAACATTCGCCAACGTGTGGAGCAGGCAATACAAATATTCAATATTCGCCGGCTGTAATTTGTCTCGATTAGATAGAGATTGCCGGACAAAGGTATGGGGAAGCAGGGCTATTATTAACTTAATACCTGCCGTATTGATTGCCGACCGGGAGGCCATTTTGCCGTACCTACTGGTGGCATTGGGGGACGGTTAGGATGCCGTACGCTCCTCGCTGCGCACCGCCCGTACGTCACGTAACCGTACATCGATAATTAATTGAATTGATAATTGCGTTATCAAGTGCCTGCCTACGACTACACAGTACACACGCTTGACAAGGCTGACACAATTTCGGCGTTTGATAGGAATTGCGCAATCAGTTGAGGTAACAGAATAATGGGTGAATTAGTAGATGGATAATTAAATTACGTAATATATTATCATTCGCATTGTAGTGTAGAATTTAGGATCGTACATTTCAAATATCGGATACATAGCACTATCAGATAGTTTCATAACAAATGTCCGATTTTAAACGGTGTAAAAAACTCATTTATTTCAAACAAAATATGTTTATTCCTCAAAATATCCACCTTTTGCATTTATGGTGTGTTACCAACGTGCTGGTAACTCCATTTCTATACTCATTTTTTTTAAAAACAATTTTGAAAAAAATACTCAATTATAGCGCGTTGGAGTAGGGCTTGATTTGGAACTAGTAGTTTTCCAGGCTCCGGAAAAGTTAATAATCTGTTGGTGACAAGTCTGGCGAATATGGAGGATGAGCCAAAACTTCATACTTCAACTCCTGCAGTTTTTGCACGCTCCAACGGTCGTGCGTTATTGTGCAACAGAATTGGTCCATGCCTATTCATTAGTAATGGTTGTTTTAAAGGTAATTTCGCGTGCATTTCGTTTAATTCTGCGCAGTAGAACACGGCTGTGATCGTTTTGCCAGGTTTTAAAAAAGAATAATGAACGACGCCTTTAGAAGTCCACCAAACAGTCACCATGACCTTCTTAGGGTAAAGTCCTGCTCTCGCCTGGTGTCTGGGAGCTTCTACGCGATCCACCAATCATCCTCAACGATTCATATTATCTTACAGGATCCATTTTTCGTCACAAGTGACAATTATTTTCTAAAACGATTCTACCTTATGTCTTATCAGCTATATACGCATTTTGCATCTCTCCGTTAACCTATATGGAACCAATCTATCGATCTTTATTACATTGAAGTTTTCAGCAAGGCATTGTAAATGCGCAATTTCTGCTCGCAATTCGTCGTCATCAACAGTGCTACCTCGTGGATTACGTGGTTTATTTTCCAAGCAAAAATTGCCCTTTCAGAACTTGTAAAACCATCGCCGTTCTGTGCGTTCAATGCAGGTACATATATGGTTCAATGCAGGTTCATATATGATTCAATTCAGGCACATATGCAGGTACATATACAAAGTACATATACAGGTTAAATGCAGGTACATATACTGTCCGTATATGGTCCTATAAACTGTTTAATTTCATTTGTCGCTGCAGCTGCATTTAGTCAATTTTTTTTAACATAAACAGGTAAAGTACACGAATATCTCTTGCTGCAAACGTATTGAATCAGTGAAGAGAAAAAAACAGATATAGTGAACTGCTCAGGAAAAATATTAATTACTGAAAGAAACGTATTTACGTCTATTATCAAACACAAAAAAAAATGAATTTTACCAAACACATCTATTTGCTATTAAAGCACATTTAAGGCTGACAGAAAATCGGATATTTGGTACCTGATATTGACTGATATTTTTTAAAAGAGCAAACGCAAACGCTATTCCATTTCAATTACCGATCAAATCTACCGCCTCTCAATGCTGAAAATACAGAATGCCGCCATCGGTCAGTAACAGCCTGCGGAACAGCTTCGCGAATATTGACTGATGCATATTTATGAGGCATCCGAATGCACTTTAATTCATTATGCAGCTTTATTTCGAATACGTCTGCGTTGAGGATACTACAAATAACTTCTGCGGATCGGCGAATGTACTGCAGAGAAGCACTTAAATCATCTATTCTCAACGTGGGGGTCGCGATCGGGTAAAGGTGGGCTCGCCATTCGTTATAAAAGGCATTTAATTTAATTTTAAGGAAATTCACAAATATTACAATTGACATTAAAAACATTAAATAAAATATCATATAAATAAACCACTTAATCCACATTAATTGTAAATGTGTAAACAAGTAAAAAAATAAAAATTTAATAAAACAAAAAAAATATCGCATGCCTACGAAAAAGTTTTTATCAATCAACATATTTCACAAGAGCCAAACTAAATTCAGTGAGGCTATTCATAGCTCGCTTGGCAACAAGTGAATTGGTATATAATATACACATATGAATAGCTTGTAAACGAACAGAACGAAAGAGACATAGCAATGGACTATAATGTAAATATCTATATCCTATCCTATATCACATCCCTCTCCTTTCCTATCCTAGTAACAGTTCGATAGTAACCTATTTAATTCGATTAAACTTTGATAACTATAATATATGAAAGTAATTTAAGATTACAGTAATTTAAGATTACTTAATCGGCCAGCAAAACATTGTAGTAAGATAATTAGACATAATTAATGTAGGTAGCGCTGTATGTTTCCCGAAGATCAAATAAATAAATAAATTATTTAAATTATGTTTTTATAAGTTATAATCAAGCGTTATATGGTATATTGATGTGGGTCCAAATGGTTTCACGCAGATTGGGCCGCAAAGGCAGCTTGTTTTGTGGCTGGTCCAACTCATAGTTTACTCCTATTCGGGAGCCTCCTCGAAGAGGTGAATATATTGAAATCATTCTATTATGACATTAGTAGTAGGTTATTATTTTTATGCTTTTGCATTTCCAGTAAATTAAGCTTCAGTAAATATCCAACCAACTAGCCGGTATTAAAAGCCAGCTGCCACTCCCCAAGATAGATCTTGATGGTAGGTATAACCTTTCAGTGGTGGCGTGGTGATGGCGCGGCGTGTCAGGCACCGCATTTATCAATAACTTTAAAAATAATTTAAGGGACGTTCAAGTATTACCTAACGCAATTTGGAAGAAGGGGTCTTATAAAACGTTACGATGCATTACAGGGCGGGAGGAGGTTCGAACAACGCGTTACGTAACATTGTTTTTATTTAAATTAAAAAAAACTAGGGAATAAAATCTATATATAGGGGACTAAAATGTTTTATTTCAGTTAGGTTTCCATTTTTAATTGCATTGTTATTTCTAATTGCATATATATGCTATTTTATTTTAGGAGTTTATTATTTAAAAAAATGGGTAGGGGTTTTAGGTAAAAATGGTCACTTAGGTGTTACGTAACGTTTAGGGAGGGGGAGCGGGTACAGAAAGCGTTACGGCGCGTTACATGGGGTGGGAGTGAGGGTCCAAAATCATTAAAAATTGCTTTACGTAATACTTGAACGCCCCCTTAAAGCAAATTTTAAACTATTTTATTTAAAAACTTTGTCTACTATTATTACTATTAGTATAACTGCAACGTTAGTATGTAACTGCCAGGTTCCAATGTGTAACCGCTGGATTGGACCTGGTTATACCTAGTCGTGGAATAACCACGAACAGAAATCAAGTGCAGGAAGTATACTTTAATGCCGAAGCCAATAAACATCAAAACTAAATTTCAGAAAAAATTGGACGCCACAGCTTTTTAAAGGTTAAAGCTGAAACTAAAAAAACCAGCACTCGATAGAAAAAAAAAATAAGCACAAGATTTAACAGGGTGGGTAAGTCTCACAAGTTTGTCACTGGTTTTGCCCGGAGGTAGCAATTCTTCCTTCAGCTGTAAAAAAAGAAATGAGAACACGTTGCTTCTTTTCAGCGTTCTTTATTCCGTTTCTCCACGGGCACAGCAAAAAACGAAGAAGGTGCAAGGCACACGATGCACAAATATCTTCCAAAAGTTGACAGTAGGTCCGGAATTTGAACACTCCGATCTCACAAATGCTCCAAGAAGCAGGCCGCCACGCTACGGCAGTCGATGCTTTACAGGTGTATTATTGATAGTAAATTGTATAAAAATAGAGGTGCTCGTCGCCCGCCCGTCAGAAAAGAACTACATGAATTTAAAAACTGCGCCGCGCTATACTCGTCGGCAGCGACGCCGATCCTCAGCCCCTCTTACGCCTGCGCTTCCACACTCCAAAATCACAAAAGAATGCCATTTTTGAAAGGCGCAAGTACGACCCCGAAAGACAAAAGTGATGTCACCCACTGATCATATAAATAAGATGCGGAACTCAGTACATTTGAATCGAAATTCACTTTTGTTAGTACCGGGGACTATAATATAGCCAACAGCACAAAAACCGCATTGCAGCCAACCGTCGCAATTTCTTGTAGAATGTGTCTGTCACACTCTTTTTCAACACTCTGGTTTTAGCAGAATGGCAACCCTCTGGTCTTGCGAAATGGCAACATCTGACCAATGCAATAGTTAATCATTAACCAGCCTATTTATCGATATCGATAAAAACGCCACAGGCCAGCGCAGCCCACCTATCGATATCGATAAAAACGCCACAAGCCAGCGTAGCCCACCCTTACCGGATACATAAATCGATAGAAATAAAAACAAAATTACGAATCAAGCGTACGGTTTATTGATGTCTCGTATTAGAATAAATATTAATACTATGAAAAAATGTGCCATTAAAAATACTGCCATAAAAGACACTCACGCCCTCAGGTTCTCCTCTCTTGCGCCTAATTAGTCCGCAAACTACACATTTCTTATACATCGTCACTTTCCGAGAGGCGGCACAAAACTCGAAAAACCCAAAATGAAGCCGGTAAGACGTAAAACACAAGTGACGCAGCAAACGGTAAGCAAACAACGCACATAAGACCACAGGAGTAAACACGAACAGAGGCAAAGCTTCTGAAGAGCGTGCAAAATTTTTACCTACTTTGTTAGGGTTGGCACAGAAGAATAAAATTAAATAAACTAAACATTTGTCAACTTTTTATTATACACAATTTTAAACAGTCTCCTTTAGTTACACTATCTAATTACGATATACCAAAACGATTTTTGCACCGCCGGGTTGAGTTATCTTTCGATGTTAATGGAATTACTGCAGTATAGGGACCTTTCTCAAAAATCGAAAAAATAATGAAATACTACTAGATTCGATCATTGTAATGCTAAATGTGAAAGAAAAAAGCTTTAACAAATTAACAACCAAATTTAGTTTAAAGTTAAAAACAAATAAACAAACCAAAAAAAAGTTTTTATAAACTCAGTTTTTAAGATTGTCTTAAAAAACTAATCTAACCTACCGTCAAATAGGTGTTTATATATTATTAAAAATAACTAACAACCTACCGAAATGTATGGGTTTGACCCTTTTTTGAATGCCTATATCTCGCTTATTTATAGAAACCGAATAAAGATTATTACAGATTCGGAACCAGCGTAGTCAATATAGTCGGGTGATGTTAAAAATCAATAATGTAAAATAGGTTCCTTTAATGCATGAATACCTAATTACTAATAGGTATATCTTTCCACCACATAAAAAAAACGGTTGTGTCACCCCAACACTTTCCTGAAAAGTAGCCAGGAACTTAATTATTCTAACCCAAATGTTGTATACGCATTAAATTATGATAGCCCCTTCCAAGTTCTACCATGACATCGCTGATGTACCCTGGGTTGGCTCCCGATGAGGGAACTTCTCAACGGTCAACAGCAGAGAGCCAAAATTTTGTATACGCATTCAATTACGATAGATCTTCCATGTTCCACCATGACATGGCTGATGAACCCTGGGTTGACTCCCGATCAGGGAACTCCTCAACCGTCAACAGCAGAGACCCAAAATTTTGTATACGCATTCAATTACGATAGATCTTCCATGTTCCACCATGACATGGCTGATGAACCCTGGGTTGACTCCCGATGAGGGAACTCCTCAACGGCCAACAGCAGAGACCCAAAATTTTGTATACGCATTCAATTACGATAGATCTTCCATTTTCCAACCGAAATCGAAATCGAAAACTATTGAAAACGAAATCGAAACTCGTATACAAAATTTTGGGTCTCTGCTGTTGACCGTTAAGGAGTTCCCTCATCGGGAGCCAAACCAGGGTTCATCAGCGATGTCATGGTGGAACATGGAAGGTCTATCGTAATTGAATGCGTATACAAAATTTTGGGTCTCTGCTGTTGACCGTTGAGGAGCTCCCTCATCGGGAGTCAACCCAGGGTTCATCAGCCATATCATGGTGGAACATGGAAGGTCTATCGTAATTGAATGCGTATACAAAATTTTGGGTCTCTGCTGTTGACCGTTGAGGAGTTCCCTCATCGGGAGCCAAACCAGGGTTCATCAGCCATGTCATTGTGGAACATGGAAGGGCTATCGTAATTATATGCGTATACAAAATTTTGGGTCTCTGCTGTTGACCGTTGAGGAGTTCCCTCATCGGGAGTCAACCCAGGGTTCATCAGCCATGTCATGGTGGAACATGGATGGTCTATCGTAATTGAATGCGTATACAAAATTTTGGGTCTCTGCTGTTGACCGTTGAGGAGTTCCCTCATCGGGAGCCAATCCAGGGTACATCAGCGATGTCATGGTAGAACTTGGAAGGGGCTATCATAATTTACTGCGTATACAAAATTTTGGGTCTCTGCTAATGACTGTTGAGGAGTTCCCTCATCGGGGTCCAACCCAGGATGGATGGATTTCAACCATAATCTTTTCATCTCATAACATGATGACCAACTGATACCTGCATGCCAAATTTCAGCTCAATCGGATGAAATGTTTCGGCGCTATCGTCGGATAAAACACACAGCCAGACACAGAAGTGCGTCCACAATACTTTCCTGACAGGAAAGTAATAATAAATTATAATCTATTTATTTACTGTACTTACCTAATGAAATCTTTGGGGTAATTGAAAAATGATATGTTTTTAATAATTCTACAATCGTTCAAACACACGCTGCAGTAAACCATATTTGCACTTGTTTATGTTAAAACACTTATTGAATCAAACGTAAGGAGAAAAATAAACAACAGGTGAGATGTATACGTCCGCCGCGGCTGGGGGCCCTGAGGTTTGTCAACTTTTCTCCGCGTACGTACGAAGCGGCCAGTTGACATACACGCACGCGTCTCACGTTTGTAGTAGTGTACCTACCAAATCGCGGTTGTATGAAGCTTTGTCTCTGTTCCGTGTCTACTCGTGTGATAAGACGCACCATTGATCACACGCACGACTGACAGCAGAGCGGAAGCGGTGTGCGGACGCTATGCGTGCGCATGCGCAGCAAAATGCCCAGTATGTGTGATGGTCAGACAGAGCAAAGACAATATGCAGCTCGCGGAAAAGTGGCAGACGCGTCTCGCAGGCTGACAACCGCATTCGTTTTATTGTGGCATAGTTAGGTTGCCACCTTGATAGCCCCCGGCTCCATACAAATTTTCTTTCTATGGAAGTGGCCGCCCACTGATGTCACCTTTTGACGTTTCCGCTTGAACCAACGAGAATAGAGACGTCATTGCCGTAACCGTAGCGTTCGACACCTTCTTAAACGTCAGAAAACGGTTTTTACGACTTTTACAGTCGACTTTTAAGTCAAGTTGTGACTTAATTACGACGTTACGAAAATGAAGCAGAAAACTTCGGAAAAATAGTATACGCCAGAAAACATGTGCAAATGACACCGAAACATGTAATTACATGGATCTGCACACGGAAAAGCATGAATCGCGAAAGAAATGTCATGAAAAAAGCAGTTTTTGTTACATTAGTTAGCTATGTACTCGGTGTTAAATAAACACCCAAGCTGTTTCCATTAGGATTGTATTAATATTTTTACTGGCATATTTCAAAAATTAAGCCTTTGAAGTAAAATCATAAAAATAAAATACAATGTATCAAATACATAAAAAAAATATGACAAATAAAGCGTTTCTTTTTTTACGAGATCGTGTTTTATAAACGAGTGTGTTCCATAAGGAACATAATAGTCGTATATAAAAAACATTACGAAACATTTATGTAGAACGTCGAATTTGTTCCTATTTGAACTAAATATATACTATAATAGTATTTCTCTTTGGTTTTATTTTCCTAATAATTTATTGCAAATGACAAATCCATAGTAGCCTAGCCTAACCCACACATTATTAAAACTTAGGTTTATTATTACCTGCTAAGAGAGTTATTAAAAAATATATATCATAATTCATACATATAAAAATATTGCTAATAATAAATCACACCTCAAAGCATTCACGTAAGTACCAAAATAATTGAAAGGTATCTTTAGAAAAAAATCTTATCATAATTATGGCTTCGCATTAAATTTCTGTCATTTGGACATAGGTCATTGTAATTCTCAACGAAAACTAATGCAACCTCAAAATTACAGGCTAGCCAGCGCTCAACTCAGCGGCTAACAGTGGTTAAACAAGAAGTAACTTTTAAAATAAACAACCCGACGTTATTCGGACAAACGGCCACTTTCGCATGCGCCATGTTTGATGTTTGATTTTGAAACTAGACGCCAGACCGCAGCACAATTTATTTCCCAATCGTGACGTTCGACACACATGTTTTGTAGAACAAAAACTTAGTTGCAAGAAGGTTACTAGAGCTCTATAGGTATATAATAGAATAGAATAGAATAACTTTATTGTGCTATAGAAACATAACTTAATGAATATTACACTGGTTTTATAAAAGACACAATTTATGCACAAATGGCGGACTTATCGCTATAGCGATATCTTACAGTCAACCATTAGGTCAGCGCGTGATAATTTTCACTAAATATATGATTGCGGAGACTAGTACATACTGATAAATATAAAGCCATTAGCTTTTAAGGAGTTTTCTCCTACTATACGGCGATTATATGAAATCAGTTGGTTGCGACAGTTCGATCGAAGCCATTATCTAATTTCAAGATACAATTTCGGGAAACATTGTTTCCCGGAACATAAATAGGCTCCTATACATTTTGGAAATATCCTTTGTTGAGATCGTTATTTTTATTTATATTTTATTTTTATACATTGTATAATAAATTGTTTATATGTACCATTACTGATATGTCCTGAAAACTAGGACTACATCGTCTGAGGATAGCCCGATTTGCGACATTTGTAATCTTTCTTTGTGGTCTTTGTCCAAAAATTATTGTTTATTAATTATGCATTAATATTACAATTTTGTTAATCGCTATTCTTGTGTTTTTTTTTAAATTTGATTTCATTAAAAAATATATTTTAAATTGTGACATTCACATTTTATGCATAATTGTATGCTCTAACTATTTCAATTTGATTCTTTATTATTGATAACTATTTATTGCGCTATTTTTTTCCATTTATTGCGATTCATTATTATTAATATTTTTATATTTTTTACGATATTCTATTATTATTATTCAATTAAATTATTTCATTATATATTGCGTTGTTTTTTTCCATCCATTATGATTATTTACCTTTATCACATGCTATTAAAATTCCTTTACTACCCATCTTATTATGCAGTTTAGGATGGGTATTTAAAAAGTATTACAAGTAGACTGATATTATTGGCTTAGTTTTTGGATTAATAATTAGCTTGTACCTACAGTGTTTATTATTATTAATTAATTTTTACTATTATTTGATGCCTAGCCTATTTTAAAAAATATGTACTTTAAAGTATGTACAAGCAACTGTTTCCTCGTATGTCTGGAAGTTTCACGGGCTGAAGTGCTCGTCAACGAGGCACGTGCACCAGAAACCGAAATGAAAGGGTACCAACTATAGCTGTCAACTATAATGGCTGAACCCGTCACCTCAAAAAGTTTTAACGATATTAGATCGTTCTGTCTCCCGTGAGGTAAACGCAGAAAAGTTGGGCCGAAGAACAATCCAATGTCTAGTTACGCCACCTGCCCGTTAGAGGCCAACCCCTAACGGCGAGGCACCGGAAAGGTACATGGCGGGCAGCCCCGCCCCCTGACTACCAGTTTGGAAGGATATCTCCGTCTGGAATTAACCTTCAGGATACCTCCTGCCTTCTGACTGGTTACAGGATCGAGGTGGCTTGCGCGGATCTCTCCCTTATATAGCGGTGATACGGTGTCTACCGATTCTATCGCAGACCACGGCATCCTTTGCCCGGCTTATTCATCCGGGATCGGGTAGCCGAATGGTCGTTTCAAGAGCAGTTGCCATACGGTTAACAACTACCCCCGCTGTATAGGAAACATTGCTGTATCCAGTCTCTTCCGACTGTTAGTCGGAATGCACAATCGATTGGCTGGCGCCGCACGGTGCACAAACCGTGCAGGAGCGCCCGAAGGTAGACTCCTAGGGGAGACTGGCCCGCAGGCCAGCGTCCTACTCTGCGTGGAAACTGCCGGATAAATGTTGACCCGTGCGTATGACCGGACCTATACAACTGGGTCTTAGTGGCAAACTGCAACAGTGCTTATCAGCTCCCGAAAGGATACCGCATGCGCTTAGGCAGAGGCGTGCGATATTTCATAAATCGTATACGTCAATATCGGAATAACATAGACTAATATTGAAAAGCGTTGCGTGAGATGTTTAATTATTCAGTGGTTCAAATTGTATGTTGATACTGCTACTTATGCAGCTCCCTTACGGTGCCACCTTATACAGCCGCCTCTCTGCGTGATTCACGGCTCCACCCTCTGTACCTTAATAATATGTCTGCAACGTACCCTAATAAAATATGTACATTATAAATAGGTTTAAAAACGAATTTAACGCGTGAAGTGTGTAGCACCCGACGTTTCGGCAATGTTGCAAATGCCGTCGTCCAGGTTAGACTGTCTACCCTGCAGTCTACCCTGGACAACGGCGGTTGCAACATCGCTGAAACGTTGGATGCTACACACTTCACGCGCTAAATTCGTTTTTAAGCCTTCGGAGCTATTCCACCTTCCGCAGGTCAGTACTAATTATGCACAAAACTGTTTCATGTATAGGGTATGTAAAATTTGTAATACGCAGCTCGGCGATATTGACGTATTCAATACGTCATCATTCGCTCTTAAGAAAGCAATTATTAATGACGGTATTGAGTTATCATGCTCGGAGGGTGGGTTGGGGTGGTTGAGGGGATTTTCCAGGGGGGGGGGGGGTTGTCTGATTGTCGAAAATGTCTTAGAGTGACAGAACCGATTTTTTTACTGTGTCGTGCACTTGTTGAGTTGGCCACGAAGACCCATTTGTTCGGGGTCGGTCACACTTACGGGTCAACACCCATCCGGCGGCCTCCACGCATGAAGTGCGAGCCCGGGTAGGACTCTGACCTTAGGGCTAGTTTCCTCCAGGAGTCAACCTTCTGGCGCTCCTGGACGGTTTGCGCACAGGGCGGCGTAAGCCATTCTAACTAAAGTCGGGGGAGTTTGGAAACAGTACTGTTTCCTATTGAGCGGGGTTAATCGTTGACCTTACGGCGACTGCTCTTGAAACGACCAAACGACCATCGGCTACCCGATTCCGGGTGAAGAGCCGGACAAAGGATCCCGTGGTCCGCGATAGATTCGGTTGACACCGTTTTACCGCTACGAAAGGGAGAGGATCGCGTAAGCCACCTCGATCTTGTAACAAGTCAGGAGGTAATAGGTATCCTGAAGGTCAATTCCAGACGGAGATATCCATGCAAACTGGTAGTCAGGGGGCTGAGGCTGCCTGCTGGTTACCTTTCCCGGTGCCTCGCCGTAAGCCGTTGACCTCTGACGGGCAGGTGGCGGAGCTTGACGGTGGACTGTTTTGTCCTAAGTCTTCTGCGCTCACCTCACGGGAGACAGAACGATAATTTTCGTGAGGTGACGGGTTTGCCCGTTGTATAAACTTCAATAAACAAATTTATTGAAGTTTGGCAGAACAACGTCTGTCGGGTCAGCTAGTATGTTATAAATTATGATATGAAAACTGTTTGTTCGTGACACATTAGTGAAGTAAAATAACAGAGCACACCTACTATGAGGTTGAAAACGATAGGCAAAATCTCGAAACCCCTCGACCGATATTATTTGACAGCCGCGGCATCGAGTATTCCCCCAGGCGTCCAGGCCGTGATCAAAATTGGCATCAAATTCCAGAGAGTATTCAGTGACAAATGTCAATTTACGGTTTCCAGCGAATCCCTCAAGAGATGACGTAACATGACACAACCAAAGCAAGGAGGAGATAACTTTCACAAATAAATTTGCTCGGGGGCTAGACGAATGTTCCGCAACCTTTGCTGCTTTGACAGTAAGAGAGCTCACTGCGGGGATTTCTATATATATATATATATATATATATATATATATATATATATATATATATATATATATATATATATATATATATATATATATATATATATATATATATATATATATATATATATATATATATATATATATATATATATATATATATATATATATATATATATATATATATATATATATATATATATATATATATATATATATATATATATATATATATATATATATATATATATATATATATATATATATATATATATATATATATATATATATATATATATATATATATATATATATATATATATATATATATATATATATATATATATATATATATATATATATATATACATATATATATATATATATATATATAATAATAATAATAAACTCTTTATTTGCACTTAATAAGTATACAAAAAAGGCGAGCTTATTGCCACATGGCAATGTCTTACAGCTAACCTAAACATAGTGGTACATGCGCGCATTTTGAAAATAAAGATTATTACATAACATACAAGACAAGTGGAAGAATTTAAGACTAATAGTGCCCGAGGAGAGGAAATTGGGGGAGGAACAGGAGAGAAAGGGAAGAACTGGTTACTTCTTAGAAAGGTAGTAATCCTTAAGGTGAGTCTTAAACGATGGTAAAGAAGGCGAGTTTCGTATATTTGCTGGGAGATCGTTCCAGAGTCTTGCACCATGGACACAGAAAGAATAGGAATAGAAATCACTATTATGACTCGGAATTTTTAATAAACTGTCAGAGGCTGACCGAAGTACGAGACCGTGGGAACTTAGTGGTTCAAAAAGCTTCTGGAGATAGGATGGTGTTAATTGGGTGAGTACACGATATAGGAGAGCCAGTATATGAACATTTCTTCTTTGGCGTATTGGCAACCACTTTAACTGTGCCCTATAGTCGGACACGTGATCATACTTACGTAGACCGAAGATGAATCGTATGCATACATTTTGCAAACGTTCCAGTTTGTTGAGCAGTTCCTCTGATAAATCAAGATAAGCCACATCCGCATAGTCAAGGAGAGGCAAGAGGAGAGACTGTGCAAGAGATTTTTTTGTGTCCATAGGAAGAAATCTTCTGAGTGTTTGCAGAGGGTGAAAACTAGCAAATATTTTACGACTTACCTCGTCCACCTGTGGTTGCCAGGATAAATGTTCATCGATAATTAGACCAAGATCTTTCACTTTTCGCGACAATGGTATGGTGATATCGTTTAGTTTTAAAAGCGGAAGGGATTTTACCTTTACTCTGGAGAGCAATTTACGACCTCCAATGAGTATAGCCTGGGATTTCAAAGGGTTGATTAGTAGATCCATCAGCGCACACCATTCACAAATGGCCTGAAGATCAGAGTTCATGATGGCGATCGAAGCATTGATGTTTTCGGGAGAGAAATGATTATATATTTGGACATCATCTGCATACAAATGAGTATGTCCACGAACTTGGTTGGAGATAGGATTTATAAAAATTGAGAAAAGAAGCGGGGACAGAAACGCACCTTGTGGAACTCCAGCTGTTAGATTAACCCATTCGGATGATCGATCGCCTACTTTTATATACTGTTGTCTGGCTCTGAGATAGGAGCTGAACCAATTAATAACGGTTTGCGAACAGTTGAGAGTTTGTAGCCGTGCAACGAGCAAGTCGAAGTCGACAGAGTTGAAGGCGCTGCTAAAGTCTAAGAGAACAAGCAAAGTAAGTTGTCTCTGGTCCATAGCTTTACGTGCGTCGTCGGTTACTTTGACAAGGGCAGAGGTAGTGCTATGACCGGGACGGAAACCGGACTGATAGGGATTAAACATATTGAATTCAGAAAGGTAATCTGATAGCTGAGAGAACACTATATGCTCCAACACTTTTGAGAGAGCAGGGAGAATAGATATTGGCCTGAAATCATTTGGTCGCACAGGATTTGATATTTTAGGAAGGGGTATAACGTAGGCATTTTTCCAAGGAGCTGGGTACGAACCAAATTCTAATGAGGAGTTTATTATGTGGGTAACGACTGGAAGAATACATTGGATGATACGTTTGAGCATATCTACACTGAGACCATCCTTTCCCACGGCCTTAGATTTAATCCGGTTTAATGTTAGTAAAACCGTTTCAACAGTAGCTGGAACAAAGTGAAATTTACACGGATTGACTGGCACACTAGAATTGGCAATATGGGTGGTAGCACGGGACTTTGCTATATTATCTAGTAGAACCGGTGACTTTGAGAAGTGGTTATTAAGAATGTCTATATCTACATTGGGATCTACGGGTCCTTTACATTTACCAATTCCAAGTTGGTTCAGCACTTTCCACATTTCTTTGGGAGTACAGTTTGCAAGCGAGTCGTAGATGTAACATTTTTTTGCGTTACGACATAGTTGGTTACAACGATTTCTTAAAGTACGGTAAAATTCCCAGTTGTCAGCTGAAGGATTACGCTTAAACTTAGACTTGGCTCTATCGCGCTTCAACATATATTGCCGGATGGAATCGTTGAACCAGGGAGCTGATTGATGTCGAACTTTAGCAATTTTCACAGGGGCATGCTTGTCGTAAAGCCTGATGATCTTCGTATTAAAGATACCAAGTTTCTCGTCGATGGTAGGGCTCTGGAAAACATCCTGACAGTCAAGTTCCCAGGCGTCGCGACAGAAAGCTTCGTTGTCTAGGAGCCAAAAATCCCTGAATTTTATTAACCTACGGGGTACTTTACAGCAATGGATTTTATACGAGGCATATAGAAGGTCGTGGTTTGAGAAACCGCCGATCGTCAATTGACCATGGAAGTTGATGAGCCGGGGATTAGATGTCATTATCAGATCGAGCCAAGTGTGGGAGTTTCCGCTGTGGTGTGTAGCCTGCAGCGGAAGTAAAGAAAGATTTAAAGAGGACACACAATCTTGTTAGTTTTGAGGATCTATGATTTTGTTTTAAAAGACGTATTAAAGATGTATTAAAATCGCCAAAAAAGAGAGCATGTGAAAAATTTGGCAGATATTCGTGTAGGACATTTTCTAATTCGTCAAAATAATTGTTGTTATCTGGTGCAATGTAAAATACTCCAAGGAGAATACTCGTATCTTTCATGGTAACGCGAATTAATAAATATTCGGGAGCAGGGCTGCTACCGACGGATGATTTGCAAATAACTTCATACGAAAAGTGGTCTTTTAGGTAGATAGCGACTCCTCCACCTCTGCGAGCTGTCCGATCATTGCGAATCAGGTTATAACCGGGTAAATTGTATAGAGACGATGGTAAAGACGGTTTTAACCATGATTCGCTTATCATACAAGCATCTACAGGTTGATTGGAAAAAAGAGCATAAAATTCACTAAAATGAGCCGGAATGCTTTGCGCGTTCAAATGGCATATATTTAAAGAATGTTTATTGTAAGAAAGTGTGTCACGTAGAATTTGGTCGGTTGATCTTGAGGAAATATTAGTCGTATCCATTATGGAAGTATCTCCCAGCAAGGTCGTGTCGTCCCCTAGTAATACATTATTTAAGTCGGTGCCACTCAGTTCATCAAAGGGAAAGGGCGTATGGGTAAGGTTAGGGATAGAAAGGCGTCGGGCAGACATATTTATACAAAGAAAAATTAAATAATAATTATAATAATAATAAATGCAATTATGCAAAAATGCAAAAATACAAAAATAGGCAATTTTTTTTAAATAAATAAAATATTATAAGCCACAACGTGTAAGATAAGTTACAAGAGAGCTGCAACATAATTTTAAAACAGATAATTAAAAAAAACAGAAAATAAACCGTATGAAACATTTTTCAGTAAACCAATCAAGCAAGGGGTTGTGGCAGAAAATAACACGTTACAAACAAACTACTTAAATCGTTGTTGACCATACGGGATGCGCACAACACTATTTCGTTCCATAAAGTAAATCATCTATTTTGCAGCTGTCAACAAAAGCAAGCAACGGGTAGCTTGCAACATATTATTATGTACATTTATCGCGCGCAGTGAGAAACAAAGTCGAATTATTGCACACCGGAATATCCAATAATTTATAGTTTTTTGGCTGCAGTCTGTTTTTTGGGTCGCAGCTCTCTTTTTCCAGTTTCTGACGCGCCAAAAGTGTTGAGATACGCGATGGCATCCCGAAGCTGTGCCTCTGTTGTGATGGCTCTCTTTGTCGAGTCCGCGAATAAGACGATCACCTTGCCATCCAGGGTTCAAGTGCAGCCGAGGGGAAAGTGTTTGCGGGCGTCGCTGTAAATCCGTTGCGTGGAGTGTGTTAGTGATTCGGTCAATAAAATATTTGAGCCTTTTAATGACTTTTTATTAGACCATATTGAGTTTTTAGCCTGCAAGGAGTTTAAGGTCAACAGAATTGGTCTGGGTTTGTCCTTGCTTTCTTTGCCAATACGAAAAGCGGCCTCAATTAAACTATGGTCGAAGGTGGCTAGCTTAAATTTGTCTACGCAGATGGTTGTAATAAGCTTCTTGGGATCGTCGGTCGCTGTTTCCGGTATGCCGTGAAAATGAGTTGCTTCCTGCGGAACCGGCGCTCCAGTGCATCAATACGATTTTCCATATTGCCTATTTTCTGCTGCATACACTGAAGTAAAGAGATCGTACGAGTTTTGAATGTGATAAACTCGGTCAGTAGTGAGTCCAGCTTATCTTTTGATTTAGCGCCGACGAACCCAGTGGCGATTTTAAGGCGTTCTTCGAAGTCGCTCATCTGGAGTGTGTATTCATGTGCAGTTGTTCCAACTCAGACATGATTGTGACGCCCAGGTAATGTGAAAAATGAGCAAAAGGGTAGTAGTGGGGCTAGATATGTTATAATTAATGCGAATGCTCCCGTTACATAGTTACAGCAGAGCACTTCGCAGCAGTATCGTTCGCACTCGTGTTGGTAAAAGTAGCTTGATGATGATGATGAAGATTTCGAGTATTTTTAAGTCAGTTGGCAGCGCCGTTATTTGTGAACGGATGGATGATAGGTAGCGGGGAGTACCGACCAATTAAATCTTATCGAATTCAATAATGTAAAAAGGTCTATTCCTCACCCGTTTTCGCCCCGATTCGTAATTCCTTTTGCAGAATATCGTCCGTATTTTGCACTATGGCTATGTAGCCTTTTCCAGTTCAAAATCACGTAAAATGACTGATTTATTT